>JAJLRB010003232.1:0-10137 GCA_020976825.1 Odocoileus hemionus
TTCTCGGGGAACCTCTGGAGTTGCCTAAAGGGAGTCAAGCCTCAGGTCGTGTTTGATGGGGAACGGGGGATGGCTCTGGAGTCAATGCAGGGGAAGCGGGCCTCATCTCGAGTTGATTTGGGGCCCATGGAGCTCCTTTGCGATGCTGGTGTGACCTCAGGATCCCTCTCTACTTGTGACAGTGTTTTTGCGGACTGTCTCGACATCCATCAAGCAAGTCGAGGCTCCTGACATGTTTCAGGGGGCTCACGGAATTGCTCTGCATGCAGTGCAGGGGAATCGGGCCTCATCTCGCTTGGAGGGGGAAGTCTCATTTTTTTTCTCGAGTTGCGGCGGGGACCTGGGGTACATTCTCGACTTACGGCGGGGATGGCCCTTCAACCCTCGTGTTTGTTCCACGAAGTCAGGACTCCTGTCGAGTTACGAGGGACACCTCAGGAGTCTCTTCGAGGCTTGGCAGGGCAAAGGGACGCTTCTCGAGGTGAGTCGGGAGACCCAGGGTCCCTTTCCAGTAGCCACAGGGATACTGGGATTCCTGTCAATGTTCAAGAGGAGTCAGGCTCCGTCAAATTTTGAAGCAGTGAGCTCTGCGTGCCTCTCGAGGTGTCAGAGCCTTGTGAGGCATTCCGTCGAAAGAAGTCGGGGACCTAGGGCTTTCTCTAGGGACTCCACAGGTGGTGCAGACATCCCTTCACCTTGTGAGATGAAAGACTAGACTGTATTCAAGCCACTGCAAGGAAAGCCGGCCTCCTTTCGAGTCAGGGCTTCTCGGTGTATATGCCCATTGAGGCAGCAATCTCAGGGTCCCTCCCTCATACCTATTGCTGAGAGAAGCCTCCTCTTGAGGGGCTTGTGGAAAGGTGGCCTACCTCTTGAGTCTAAGCCAGGGAATCAGCTCTCATCTCGAGGCAATTTGGGGTACACGGAGCAGTCCTCGAGTTGCTCTGCTGAACTTGGTACTCCTCTAGACTTGGCCCGTTGTTCTCGGGGAACCTCTGAGTTGCCTAAAAGGGAGTCAAGCCTCAGGTCGTGTTTGATGGGGAACGGGGGATGGCTCTGGAGTCAATGCAGTTGAAGCGGGCCTCATCTCGAGTTGATTTGGGGCCCATGGAGCTCCTTTGCGATGCTGGTGTGACCTCAGGGTCCCTCTCTACTTGTGACAGTGTTTTGAGGACTGTCTCGACATCCATCAAGCAAGTCGAGGCTCCTGACATGTTTCAGGGGGCTCACGGAATTGCTCTGCATGCAGTGCAGGGGAATCGGGCCTCATCTCGTTTGGAGGGGGAAGTCTCATTTTTTTTCTCGAGTTGCGGCGGGGACCTGGGGTACATTCTCGACTTACGGCGGGGATGGCCCTTCAACCCTCGTGTTTGTTCAACGAAGTCAGGACTCCTGTCGAGTTACGAGGGACACCTCAGGAGTTTCTTCGAGGCTTGGCAGGGCAAAAGGGATGCTTCTCGAGGTGAGTCGGGAGACCCAGGGTCCCTTTCCAGTAGCCACAGGGTTACTGGGATTCCTGTCAATGTTCAAGAGGAGTCAGGCTCCGTCAAATTTTGAAGCAGTGAGCTCTGCGTGCCTCTCGATGTGTCAGAGGCATGTGAGGCATTCCGTCGAAAGAAGTCGGGGACCTAGGGCTTTCTCTAGGGACTTCACAAGTGGTGCAGACATCCCTTCACCTTGTGAGATGAAAGACTAGACTGTATTCAAGCCACTGCAAGGAAAGCCGGCCTCCTTTCGAGTCAGGGCTTCTCGGTGTATATGCCCATTGAGGCAGCAATCTCAGGGTCCCTCCCTCATACCTATTGCTGAGAGAAGCCTCCTCTTGAGGGGCTTGTGGAAAGGTGGCCTACCTCTTGAGTCTAAGCCAGGGAATCAGCTCTCATCTCGAGGCAATTTGGGGTACACGGAGCAGTCCTCGAGTTGCTCTGCTGAACTTGGTACTCCTCTAGACTTGGCCCGTTGTTCTCGGGGAACCTCTGGAGTTGCCTAAAGGGAGTCAAGCCTCAGGTTGTGTTTGATGGGGAACGGGGGATGGCTCTGGAGTCAATGCAGGGGAAGCGGCCTCATCTCGAGTTGATTTGGGGCCCATGGAGCTCCTTTGCGATGCTGGTGTGACCTCAGGGTCCCTCTCTACTTGTGACAGTGTTTTTGCGGACTGTCTCGACATCCATCAAGCAAGTCGAGGCTCCTGACATGTTTCAGGGGGCTCACGGAATTGCTCTGCATGCAGTGCAGGGGAATCGGGCCTCATCTGGCTTGGAGGGGGAAGTCTCATGGTTTTTCTCGAGTTGCGGCGGGGACCTGGGGTACATTCTCGACTTACGGCGGGGATGGCCCTTCAACCCTCGTGTTTGTTCACGATGTCAGGACTCCTGTCGAGTTACGAGGGACACCTCAGGAGTCTCTTCGAGGCTTGGCAGGGCAAAGGGACGCTTCTCGAGGTGAGTCGGGAGACCCAGGGTCCCTTTCCAGTAGCCACAGGGATACTGGGATTCCTGTCAATGTTCAAGAGGAGTCAGGCTCCGTCAAATTTTGAAGCAGTGAGCTCTGCGTGCCTCTCGAGGTGTCAGAGGCATGTGAGGCATTCCGTCGAAAGGAGTCGGGGACCTAGGGCTTTCTCTAGGGACTCCACAGGTGGTGCAGACATCCCTTCACCTTGTGAGATGAAAGACTAGACTGTATTCAAGCCACTGCAAGGAAAGCCGGCCTCCTTTCAAGTCAGGGCTTCTCGGTGTATATGCCCATTGAGGCAGCAATCTCAGGGTCCCTCCCTCATACCTATTGCTGAGAGAAGCCTCCTCTTGAGGGGCTTGTGGAAATTTGGCCTACGTCTTGAGTCTAAGCCAGGGAATCAGCTCTCATCTCGAGGCAATTTGGGGTACACGGAGCAGTCCTCGAGTTGCTCTGCTGAACTTGGTACTCCTCTAGACTTGGCCCGTTGTTCTCGGGGAACCTCTGGAGTTGCCTAAAGGGAGTCAAGCCTCAGGTCGTGTTTGATGGGGGGAACGGGGGATGGCTCTGGAGTCAATGCAGGGGAAGCGGGCCTCATCTCGAGTTGATTTGGGGCCCATGGAGCTCCTTCGCGATGCTGGTGTGACCTCAGGTCCCTCTCTACTTGTGACAGTGTTTTTGCGGACTGTCTCGACATCCATCAAGCAAGTCGAGGCTCCTGACATGTTTCAGGGGGCTCACGGAATTGCTCTGCATGCAGTGCAGGGGAATCGGGCCTCATCTCGCTTGGAGGGGGAAGTCTCATGGTTTTTCTCGAGTTGCGGCGGGGACCTGGGGTACATTCTCGACTTACGGCGGGGATGGCCCTTCAACCCTCGTGTTTGTTCCACGAAGTCAGGACTCCTGTCGAGTTACGAGGGACACCTCAGGAGTCTCTTCGAGGCTTGGCAGGGCAAAAGGGACGCTTCTCGAGGTGAGTCGGGAGACCCAGGGTCCCTTTCCAGTAGCCACAGGGATACTGGGATTCCTGTCAATGTTCAAGAGGAGTCAGGAGGCTCCGTCAAATTTTGAAGCAGTGAGCTCTGCGTGCCTCTCGAGGTGTCAGAGGCATGTGAGGCATTCCGTCGAAAGGAGTCGGGGACCTAGGGCTTTCTCTAGGGACTCCACAGGTGGTGCAGACATCCCTTCACCTTGTGAGATGAAAGACTAGACTGTATTCAAGCCACTGCAAGGAAAACCCGGCCTCCTTTCGAGTCAGGGCTTCTCGGTGTATATGCCCATTGAGGCAGCAATCTCAGGGTCCCTCCCTCATACCTATTGCTGAGAGAAGCCTCCTCTTGAGGGGCTTGTGGAAAGGTGGCCTACGTCTTGAGTCTAAGCCAGGGAATCAGCTCTCATCTCGAGGCAATTTGGGGTACACGGAGCAGTCCTCGAGTTGCTCTGCTGAACTTGGTACTCCTCTAGACTTGGCCCGTTGTTCTCGGGGAACCTCTGGAGTTGCCTAAAGGGAGTCAAGCCTCAGGTCGTGTTTGATGGGGAACGGGGGATGGCTCTGGAGTCAATGCAGGGGAAGCGGGCCTCATCTCGAGTTGATTTGGGGCCCATGGAGCTCCTTTGCGATGCTGGTGTGACCTCAGGGTCCCTCTCTACTTGTGACAGTGTTTTTGCGGACTGTCTCGACATCCATCAAGCAAGTCGAGGCTCCTGACATGTTTCAGGGGGCTCACGGAATTGCTCTGCATGCAGTGCAGGGGAATCGGGCCTCATCTCGCTTGGAGGGGGAAGTCTCTCATGGTTTTTCTCGAGTTGCGGCGGGGACCTGGGGTACATTCTCGACTTACGGCGGGGATGGCCCTTCAACCCTCGTGTTTGTTCAACGAAGTCAGGACTCCTGTCGAGTTACGAGGGACACCTCAGGAGTCTCTTCGAGGCTTGGCAGGGCAAAAGGGACGCTTCTCGAGGTGAGTCGGGAGACCCAGGGTCCCTTTCCAGTAGCCACAGGGATACTGGGATTCCTGTCAATGTTCAAGAGGAGTCAGGCTCCGTCAAATTTTTGAAGCAGTGAGCTCTGCGTGCCTCTCGAGGTGTCAGAGGCATGTGAGGCATTCCGTCGAAAGGAGTCGGGGACCTAGGGCTTTCTCTAGGGACTCCACAGGTGGTGCAGACATCCCTTCACCTTGTGAGATGAAAGACTAGACTGTATTCAAGCCACTGCAAGGAAAGCCGGCCTCCTTTCGAGTCAGGGCTTCTCGGTGTATATGCCCATTGAGGCAGCAATCTCAGGGTCCCTCCCTCATACCTATTGCTGAGAGAAGCCTCCTCTTGAGGGGCTTGTGGAAAGGTGGCCTACGTCTTGAGTCTAAGCCAGGGAATCAGCTCTCATCTCGAGGCAATTTGGGGTACACGGAGCAGTCCTCGAGTTGCTCTGCTGAACTTGGTACTCCTCTAGACTTGGCCCGTTGTTCTCGGGGAACCTCTGGAGTTGCCTAAAGGGAGTCAAGCCTCAGGTCGTGTTTGATGGGGAACGGGGGATGGCTCTGGAGTCAATGCAGGAAGCGGGCCTCATCTCGAGTTGATTTGGGGCCCATGGAGCTCCTTTGCGATGCTGGTGTGACCTCAGGGTCCCTCTCTACTTGTGACAGTGTTTTTGCGGACTGTCTCGACATCCATCAAGCAAGTCGAGGCTCCTGACATGTTTCAGGGGGCTCACGGAATTGCTCTGCATGCAGTGCAGGGGAATCGGGCCTCATCTCGCTTGGAGGGGGAAGTCTCATGGTTTTTCTCGAGTTGCGGCGGGGACCTGGGGTACATTCTCGACTTACGGCGGGGATGGCCCTTCAACCCTCGTGTTTGTTCAACGAAGTCAGGACTCCTGTCGAGTTACGAGGGACACCTCAGGAGTCTCTTCGAGGCTTGGCAGGGCAAAAGGGACGCTTCTCGAGGTGAGTCGGGAGACCCAGGGTCCCTTTCCAGTAGCCACAGGGATACTGGGATTCCTGTCAATGTTCAAGAGGAGTCAGGCTCCGTCAAATTTTGAAGCAGTGAGCTCTGCGTGCTGCTCTCTCGAGGTGTCAGAGGCATGTGAGGCATTCCGTCGAAAGGAGTCGGGGACCTAGGGCTTTCTCTAGGGACTCCACAGGTGGTGCAGACATCCCTTCACCTTGTGAGATGAAAGACTAGACTGTATTCAAGCCACTGCAAGGAAAGCCGGCCTCCTTTCGAGTCAGGGCTTCTCGGTGTATATGCCCATTGAGGCAGCAATCTCAGGGTCCCTCCCTCATACCTATTGCTGAGAGAAGCCTCCTCTTGAGGGGCTTGTGGAAAGGTGGCCTACGTCTTGAGTCTAAGCCAGGGAATCAGCTCTCATCTCGAGGCAATTTGGGGTACACGGAGCAGTCCTCGAGTTGCTCTGCTGAACTTGGTACTCCTCTAGACTTGGCCCGTTGTTCTCGGGGAACCTCTGGAGTTGCCTAAAGGGAGTCAAGCCTCAGGTCGTGTTTGATGGGGAACGGGGGATGGCTCTGGAGTCAATGCAGGGGAAGCGGGCCTCATCTCGAGTTGATTTGGGGCCCATGGAGCTCCTTTGCGATGCTGGTGTGACCTCAGGGTCCCTCTCTACTTGTGACAGTGTTTTTTGCGGACTGTCTCGACATCCATCAAGCAAGTCGAGGCTCCTGACATGTTTCAGGGGGCTCACGGAATTGCTCTGCATGCAGTGCAGGGGAATCGGGCCTCATCTCGCTTGGAGGGGGAAGTCTCATGGTTTTTCTCGAGTTGCGGCGGGGACCTGGGGTACATTCTCGACTTACGGCGGGGATGGCCCTTCAACCCTCGTGTTTGTTCCACGAAGTCAGGACTCCTGTCGAGTTACGAGGGACACCTCAGGAGTCTCTTCGAGGCTTGGCAGGGCAAAAGGGACGCTTCTCGAGGTGAGTCGGGAGACCCAGGGTCCCTTTCCAGTAGCCACAGGGATACTGGGATTCCTGTCAATGTTCAAGAGGAGTCAGGCTCCGTCAAATTTTGAAGCAGTGAGCTCTGCGTGCCTCTCGAGGTGTCAGAGGCATGTGAGGCATTCCGTCGAAAGAAGTCGGGGACCTAGGGCTTTCTCTAGGGACTCCACAGGTGGTGCAGACATCCCTTCACCTTGTGAGATGAAAGACTAGACTGTATTCAAGCCACTGCAAGGAAAGCCGGCCTCCTTTCGAGTCAGGGCTTCTCGGTGTATATGCCCATTGAGGCAGCAATCTCAGGGTCCCTCCCTCATACCTATTGCTGAGAGAAGCCTCCTCTTGAGGGGCTTGTGGAAAGGTGGCCTACGTCTTGAGTCTAAGCCAGGGAATCAGCTCTCATCTCGAGGCAATTTGGGGTACACGGAGCAGTCCTCGAGTTGCTCTGCTGAACTTGGTACTCCTCTAGACTTGGCCCGTTGTTCTCGGGGAACCTCTGGAGTTGCCTAAAGGGAGTCAAGCCTCAGGTCGTGTTTGATGGGGAACGGGGGATGGCTCTGGAGTCAATGCAGGGGAAGCGGGCCTCATCTCGAGTTGATTTGGGCCCATGGAGCTCTTTCGCGATGCTGGTGTGACCTCAGGGTCCCTCTCTACTTGTGACAGTGTTTTTGCGGACTGTCTCGACATCCATCAAGCAAGTCGAGGCTCCTGACATGTTTCAGGGGGCTCACGGAATTGCTCTGCATGCAGTGCAGGGGAATCGGGCCTCATCTCGCTTGGAGGGGGAAGTCTCATGGTTTTTCTCGAGTTGCGGCGGGGACCTGGGGTACATTCTCGACTTACGGCGGGGATGGCCCTTCAACCCTCGTGTTTGTTCCACGAAGTCAGGACTCCTGTCGAGTTACGAGGGACACCTCAGGAGTCTCTTCGAGGCTTGGCAGGGCAAAAGGGACGCTTCTCGAGGTGAGTCGGGAGACCCAGGGTCCCTTTCCAGTAGCCACAGGGATACTGGGATTCCTGTCAATGTTCAAGAGGAGTCAGGCTCCGTCAAATTTTGAAGCAGTGAGCTCTGCGTGCCTCTCGAGGTGTCAGAGGCAGGCATGTGAGCATTCCGTCGAAAGGAGTCGGGGACCTAGGGCTTTCTCTAGGGACTCCACAGGTGTGTGCAGACATCCCTTCACCTTGTGAGATGAAAGACTAGACTGTATTCAAGCCACTGCAAGGAAAGCCGGCCTCCTTTCGAGTCAGGGCTTCTCGGTGTATATGCCCATTGAGGCAGCAATTTCAGGGTCCCTCCCTCATACCTATTGCTGAGAGAAGCCTCCTCCTGAGGGGCTTGTGGAAAGGTGGCCTACGTCTTGAGTCTAAGCCAGGGAATCAGCTCTCATCTCGAGGCAATTTGGGGTACACGGAGCAGTCCTCGAGTTGCTCTGCTGAACTTGGTACTCCTCTAGACTTGGCCCGTTGTTCTCGGGGAACCTCTGGAGTTGCCTAAAGGGAGTCAAGCCTCAGGTCGTGTTTGATGGGGAACGGGGGATGGCTCTGGAGTCAATGCAGGGGAAGCGGGCCTCATCTCGAGTTGATTTGGGGCCCATGGAGCTCCTTTGCGATGCTGGTGTGACCTCAGGATCCCTCTCTACTTGTGACAGTGTTTTTGCGGACTGTCTCGACATCCATCAAGCAAGTCGAGGCTCCTGACATGTTTCAGGGGGCTCACGGAATTGCTCTGCATGCAGTGCAGGGGAATCGGGCCTCATCTCGCTTGGAGGGGGAAGTCTCATTTTTTTTCTCGAGTTGCGGCGGGGACCTGGGGTACATTCTCGACTTACGGCGGGGATGGCCCTTCAACCCTCGTGTTTGTTCCACGAAGTCAGGACTCCTGTCGAGTTACGAGGGACACCTCAGGAGTCTCTTCGAGGCTTGGCAGGGCCAAAGGGACGCTTCTCGAGGTGAATCGGGAGACCCAGGGTCCCTTTCCAGTAGCCACAGGGATACTGGGATTCCTGTCAATGTTCAAGAGGAGTCAGGCTCCGTCAAATTTTGAAGCAGTGAGCTCTGCGTGCCTCTCGAGGTGTCAGAGCCTTGTGAGGTATTCCGTCGAAAAGAGTCGGGGACCTAGGGCTTTCTCTAGGGACTCCACAGGTGGTGCAGACATCCCTTCACCTTGTGAGATGAAAGACTAGACTGTATTCAAGCCACTGCAAGGAAAGCCGGCCTCCTTTCGAGTCAGGGCTTCTCGGTGTATATGCCCATTGAGGCAGCAATCTCAGGGTCCCTCCCTCATACCTATTGCTGAGAGAAGCCTCCTCTTGAGGGGCTTGTGGAAAGGTGGCCTACCTCTTGAGTCTAAGCCAGGGAATCAGCTCTCATCTCGAGGCAATTTGGGGTACACGGAGCAGTCCTCGAGTTGCTCTGCTGAACTTGGTACTCCTCTAGACTTGGCCCGTTGTTCTCGGGGAACCTCTGGAGTTGCCTAAAGGGAGTCAAGCCTCAGGTCGTGTTTGATGGGGAACGGGGGATGGCTCTGGAGTCAATGCAGTTGAAGCGGGCCTCATCTCGAGTTGATTTGGGGCCCATGGAGCTCCTTTGCGATGCTGGTGTGACCTCAGGGTCCCTCTCTACTTGTGACAGTGTTTTTGAGGACTGTCTCGACATCCATCAAGCAAGTCGAGGCTCCTGACATGTTTCAGGGGGCTCACGGAATTGCTCTGCATGCAGTGCAGGGGAATCGGGCCTCATCTCGCTTGGAGGGGGAAGTCTCATGGTTTTTTCTCGAGTTGCGGCGGGGACCTGGGGTACATTCTCGACTTACGGCGGGGATGGCCCTTCAACCCTCGTGTTTGTTCAACGAAGTCAGGACTCCTGTCGAGTTACGAGGGACACCTCAGGAGTCTCTTCGAGGCTTGGCAGGGCAAAAGGGACGCTTCTCGAGGTGAGTCGGGAGACCCAGGGTCCCTTTCCAGTAGCCACAGGGATACTGGGATTCCTGTCAATGTTCAAGAGGAGTCAGGCTCCGTCAAATTTTGAAGCAGTGAGCTCTGCGTGCCTCTCGAGGTGTCAGAGGCATGTGAGGCATTCCGTCGAAAGAAGTCGGGGACCTAGGGCTTTCTCTAGGGACTTCCACAGGTGGTGCAGACATCCCTTCACCTTGTGAGATGAAAGACTAGACTGTATTCAAGCCACTGCAAGGAAAGCCGGCCTCCTTTCGAGTCAGGGCTTCTCGGTGTATATGCCCATTGAGGCAGCAATCTCAGGGTCCCTCCCTCATACCTATTGCTGAGAGAAGCCTCCTCTTGAGGGGCTTGTGGAAAGGTGGCCTACGTCTTGAGTCTAAGCCAGGGAATCAGCTCTCATCTCGAGGCAATTTGGGGTACACGGAGCAGTCCTCGAGTTGCTCTGCTGAACTTGGTACTCCTCTAGACTTGGCCCGTTGTTCTCGGGGAACCTCTGGAGTTGCCTAAAGGGAGTCAAGCCTCAGGTCGTGTTTGATGGGGAACGGGGGATGGCTCTGGAGTCAATGCAGGGGAAGCGGGCCTCATCTCGAGTTGATTTGGGGCCCATGGAGCTCCTTTGCGATGCTGGTGTGACCTCAGGTCCCTCTCTATTTGTGACAGTGTTTTTGCGGACTGTCTCGACATCCATCAAGCAAGTCGAGGCTCCTGACATGTTTCAGGGGGCTCACGGAATTGCTCTGCATGCAGTGCAGGGGAATCGGGCCTCATCTCGCTTGGAGGGGGAA
>JAJLRB010003233.1:0-10134 GCA_020976825.1 Odocoileus hemionus
TCACTGCTTCAAAATTTGACGGAGCCTGACTCCTCTTGAACATTGACAGGAATCCCAGTATCCCTGTGGCTACTGGAAAGGGACCCTGGGTCTCCCGACTCACCTCGAGAAGCGTTCCTTTTGCCCTGCCAAGCCTCGAAGAGACTCCTGAGGTGTCCCTCGTAACTCGACAGGAGTCCTGACTTCGTTGATACCAACACGAGGGTTGAAGGGCCATCCCCGCCGTAAGTCGAGAATGTACCCCAGGTCCCCGCCGCAACTCGAGAAAAACCATGAGACTTCCCCCTCCAAGCGAGATGAGGCCCCCGATTCCCCTGCACTGCATGCAGAGCAATTCCGTGAGCCCCCTGAAACATGTCAGGAGCCTCGACTTGCTTGATGGATGTCGAGACAGTCCGCAAAAACACTGTCACAAGTAGAGAGGGGACCCTGAGGTCACACCAGCATCGCGAAGGAGCTCCATGGGCCCCAAATCAACTCGAGATGAGGCCCCGCTTCCCCTGCATTGACTCCAGAGCCATCCCCCGTTCCCCATCAAACACGACCTGAGGCTTGACTCCCTTTAGGCAACTCCAGAGGTTCCCCGAGAACAACGGGCCAAGTCTAGAGGAGTACCAAGTTCAGCAGAGCAACTCGAGGACTGCTCCGTGTACCCCAAATTGCCTCGAGATGAGAGCTGATTCCCTGGCTTAGACTCAAGACGTAGGCCACCTTTCCACAAGCCCCTCAAGAGGAGGCTTCTCTCAGCAATAGGTATGAGGGAGGGACCCTGAGATTGCTGCCTCAATGGGTATATACACCGAGAAGCCCTGACTCGAAAGGAGGCCGGCTTTCCTTGCAGTGGCTTGAATACAGTCTAGTCTTTCATCTCACAAGGTGAAGGGATGTCTGCACCACCTGTGTGGAGTCCCCTAGAGAAAGCCCTAGGTCCCCGACTCCTTTCGACGGAATGCCTCACATGCCTCTGACACCTCGAGAGGCACGCAGAGCTCCCACTGCTTCAAAATTTGACGGAGCCTGACTCCTCTTGAACATTGACAGGAATCCCAGTATCCCTGTGGCTACTGGAAAGGGACCCTGGGTCTCCCGACTCACCTCGAGAGAAGCGTTCCTTTTGCCCTGCCAAGCCTCGAAGAGACTCCTGAGGTGTCCCTCGTAACTCGACAGGAGTCCTGACTTCGTTGAACAACACGAGGGTTGAAGGGCCATCCCCGCCGTAAGTCGAGAATGTACCCCAGGTCCCCCCGCCGCAACTCGAGAAAAACCATGAGACTTCCCCCTCCAAGCGAGATGAGGCCCGATTCCCCTGCACTGCATGCAGAGCAATTCCGTGAGCCCCCTGAAACATGTCAGGAGCCTCGACTTGCTTGATGGATGTCGAGACAGTCCGCCCAAAAAAAAAACACTGTCACAAGTAGAGAGGGACCCTGAGGTCACACCAGCATCGCGAAGGAGCTCCATGGGCCCCAAATCAACTCGAGATGAGGCCCGCTTCCCCTGCATTGACTCCAGAGCCATCCCCCGTTCCCCATCAAACACGACCTGAGGCTTGACTCCCTTTAGGCAACTCCAGAGGTTCCCCGAGAGAACAACGGGCCAAGTCTAGAGGAGTACCAAGTTCAGCAGAGCAACTCGAGGACTGCTCCGTGTACCCCAAATTGCCTCGAGATGAGAGCTGATTCCCTGGCTTAGACTCAAGACGTAGGCCACCTTTCCACAAGCCCCTCAAGAGGAGGCTTCTCTCAGCAATAGGTATGAGGGAGGGACCCTGAGATTGCTGCCTCAATGGGTATATACACCGAGAAGCCCTGACTCGAAAGGAGGCC
This sequence comes from Odocoileus hemionus, assembly GCA_020976825.1. Lineage (NCBI taxonomy): Eukaryota > Metazoa > Chordata > Mammalia > Artiodactyla > Cervidae > Odocoileus > Odocoileus hemionus. The sequence continues at coordinate 1,827 of JAJLRB010003233.1, forward strand.
GGCTTTCCTTGCAGTGGCTTGAATACAGTCTAGTCTTTCATCTCACAAGGTGAAGGGATGTCTGCACCACCTGTGGAGTCCCTAGAGAAAGCCCTAGGTCCCCGACTCCTTTCGACGGAATGCCTCACATGCCTCTGACACCTCGAGAGGCACGCAGAGCTCACTGCTTCAAAATTTGACGGAGCCTGACTCCTCTTGAACATTGACAGGAATCCCAGTATCCCTGTGGCTACTGGAAAGGGACCCTGGGTCTCCCGACTCACCTCGAGAAGCGTCCCTTTTGCCCTGCCAAGCCTCGAAGAGACTCCTGAGGTGTCCCTCGTAACTCGACAGGAGTCCTGACTTCGTTGAACAAACACGAGGGTTGAAGGGCCATCCCCCGCCGTAAGTCGAGAATGTACCCCAGGTCCCCGCCGCAACTCGAGAAAAAACCATGAGACTTCCCCCTCCAAGCGAGATGAGGCCCGATTCCCCTGCACTGCATGCAGAGCAATTCCGTGAGCCCCCTGAAACATGTCAGGAGCCTCGACTTGCTTGATGGATGTCGAGACAGTCCGCAAAAACACTGTCACAAGTAGAGAGGGACCCTGAGGTCACACCAGCATCGCGAAGGAGCTCCATGGGCCCCAAATCAACTCGAGATGAGGCCCCCGCTTCCCCTGCATTGACTCCAGAGCCATCCCCCGTTCCCCATCAAACACGACCTGAGGCTTGACTCCCTTTAGGCAACTCCAGAGGTTCCCCCCGAGAACAACGGGCCAAGTCTAGAGGAGTACCAAGTTCAGCAGAGCAACTCGAGGACTGCTCCGTGTACCCCAAATTGCCTCGAGATGAGAGCTGATTCCCTGGCTTAGACTCAAGACGTAGGCCACCTTTCCACAAGCCCCTCAAGAGGAGGCTTCTCTCAGCAATAGGTATGAGGGAGGGACCCTGAGATTGCTGCCTCAATGGGCATATACACCGAGAAGCCCTGACTCGAAAGGAGGCCGGGTTTCCTTGCAGTGGCTTGAATACAGTCTAGTCTTTCATCTCACAAGGTGAAGGGATGTCTGCACCACCTGTGGAGTCCCTAGAGAAAGCCCTAGGTCCCCGACTCCTTTCGACGGAATGCCTCACATGCCTCTGACACCTCGAGAGGCACGCAGAGCTCACTGCTTCAAAATTTGACGGAGCCTGACTCCTCTTGAACATTGACAGGAATCCCAGTATCCCTGTGGCTACTGGAAAGGGACCCTGGGTCTCCCGACTCACCTCGAGAAGCGTTCCCTTTTGCCCTGCCAAGCCTCGAAGAGACTCCTGAGGTGTCCCTCGTAACTCGACAGGAGTCCTGACTTCGTTGAACAAACACGAGGGTTGAAGGGCCATCCCCGCCGTAAGTCGAGAATGTACCCCAGGTCCCCGCCGCAACTCGAGAAAAACCATGAGACTTCCCCCTCCAAGCGAGATGAGGCCCGATTCCCCTGCACTGCATGCAGAGCAATTCCGTGAGCCCCCTGAAACATGTCAGGAGCCTCGACTTGCTTGATGGATGTCGAGACAGTCCGCAAAAAACACTGTCACAAGTAGAGAGGGACCCTGAGGTCACACCAGCATCGCGAAGGAGCTCCATGGGCCCCAAATCAACTCGAGATGAGGCCCGCTTCCCCTGCATTGACTCCAGAGCCATCCCCCGTTCCCCATCAAAACACGACCTGAGGCTTGACTCCCTTTAGGCAACTCCAGAGGTTCCCCGAGAACAACGGGCCAAGTCTAGAGGAGTACCAAGTTCAGCAGAGCAACTCGAGGACTGCTCCGTGTACCCCAAATTGCCTCGAGATGAGAGCTGATTCCCTGGCTTAGACTCAAGACGTAGGCCACCTTTCCACAAGCCCCTCAAGAGGAGGCTTCTCTCAGCAATAGGTATGAGGGAGGGACCCTGAGATTGCTGCCTCAATGGGCATATACACCGAGAAGCCCTGACTCGAAAGGAGGCCGGCTTTCCTTGCAGTGGCTTGAATACAGTCTAGTCTTTCATCTCACAAGGTGAAGGGATGTCTGCACCACCTGTGGAGTCCCATAGAGAAAGCCCTAGGTCCCCGACTCCTTTCGACGGAATGCCTCACATGCCTCTGACACCTCGAGAGGCACGCAGAGCTCACTGCTTCAAAATTTGACGGAGCCTGACTCCTCTTGAACATTGACAGGAATCCCAGTTTCCCTGTGGCTACTGGAAAGGGACCCTGGGTCTCCCGACTCACCTCGAGAAGCGTTCCCTTTTGCCCTGCCAAGCCTCGAAGAGACTCCTGAGGTGTCCCTCGTAACTCGACAGGAGTCCTGACTTCGTTGAACAAACACGAGGGTTGAAGGGCCATCCCCGCCGTAAGTCGAGAATGTACCCCAGGTCCCCGCCGCAACTCGAGAAAAACCATGAGACTTCCCCCTCCAAGCGAGATGAGGCCCGATTCCCCTGCACTGCATGCAGAGCAATTCCGTGAGCCCCCTGAAACATGTCAGGAGCCTCGACTTGCTTGATGGATGTCGAGACAGTCCGCAAAAACACTGTCACAAGTAGAGAGGGACCCTGAGGTCACACCAGCATCGCGAAGGAGCTCCATGGGCCCCAAATCAACTCGAGATGAGGCCCGCTTCCCCTGCATTGACTCCAGAGCCATCCCCCGTTCCCCATCAAACACGACCTGAGGCTTGACTCCCTTTAGGCAACTCCAGAGGTTCCCCGGGAACAACGGGCCAAGTCTAGAGGAGTACCAAGTTCAGCAGAGCAACTCGAGGACTGCTCCGTGTACCCCAAATTGCCTCGAGATGAGAGCTGATTCCCTGGCTTAGACTCAAGACGTAGGCCACCTTTCCACAAGCCCCTCAAGAGGAGGCTTCTCTCAGCAATAGGTATGAGGGAGGGACCCTGAGATTGCTGCCTCAATGGGCATATACACCGAGAAGCCCTGACTCGAAAGGAGGCCGGGCTTTCCTTGCAGTGGCTTGAATACAGTCTAGTCTTTCATCTCACAAGGTGAAGGGATGTCTGCACCACCTGTGGAGTCCCTAGAGAAAGCCCTAGGTCCCCGACTCCTTTCGACGGAATGCCTCACATGCCTCTGACACCTCGAGAGGCACGCAGAGCTCACTGCTTCAAAATTTGACGGAGCCTGACTCCTCTTGAACATTGACAGGAATCCCAGTATCCCTGTGGCTACTGGAAAGGGACCCTGGGTCTCCCGACTCACCTCGAGAAGCGTCCTTTTGCCCTGCCAAGCCTCGAAAGAGACTCCTGAGGTGTCCCTCGTAACTCGACAGGAGTCCTGACTTCGTTGAACAAACACGAGGGTTGAAGGGCCATCCCCGCCGTAAGTCGAGAATGTACCCCAGGTCCCCGCCGCAACTCGAGAAAAACCATGAGACTTCCCCCTCCAAGCGAGATGAGGCCCGATTCCCCTGCACTGCATGCAGAGCAATTCCGTGAGCCCCCTGAAACATGTCAGGAGCCTCGACTTGCTTGATGGATGTCGAGACAGTCCGCAAAAACACTGTCACAAGTAGAGAGGGACCCTGAGGTCACACCAGCATCGCGAAGGAGCTCCATGGGCCCCAAATCAACTCGAGATGAGGCCCGCTTCCCCTGCATTGACTCCAGAGCCATCCCCCGTTCCCCATCAAACACGACCTGAGGCTTGACTCCCTTTAGGCAACTCCAGAGGTTCCCCGAGAACAACGGGCCAAGTCTAGAGGAGTACCAAGTTCAGCAGAGCAACTCGAGGACTGCTCCGTGTACCCCAAATTGCCTCGAGATGAGAGCTGATTCCCTGGCTTAGACTCAAGACGTAGGCCACCTTTCCACAAGCCCCTCAAGAGGAGGCTTCTCTCAGCAATAGGTATGAGGGAGGGACCCTGAGATTGCTGCCTCAATGGGCATATACACCGAGAAGCCCTGACTCGAAAGGAGGCCGGGTTTCCTTGCAGTGGCTTGAATACAGTCTAGTCTTTCATCTCACAAGGTGAAGGGATGTCTGCACCACCTGTGGAGTCCCTAGAGAAAGCCCTAGGTCCCCGACTCCTTTCGACGGAATGCCTCACATGCCTCTGACACCTCGAGAGGCACGCAGAGCTCACTGCTTCAAAATTTGACGGAGCCTGACTCCTCTTGAACATTGACAGGAATCCCAGTATCCCTGTGGCTACTGGAAAGGGACCCTGGGTCTCCCGACTCACCTCGAGAAGCGTCCCTTTTGCCCTGCCAAGCCTCGAAGAGACTCCTGAGGTGTCCCTCGTAACTCGACAGGAGTCCTGACTTCGTTGAACAAACACGAGGGTTGAAGGGCCATCCCCGCCGTAAGTCGAGAATGTACCCCCAGGTCCCCGCCGCAACTCGAGAAAAACCATGAGACTTCCCCCTCCAAGCGAGATGAGGCCCGATTCCCCTGCACTGCATGCAGAGCAATTCCGTGAGCCCCCTGAAACATGTCAGGAGCCTCGACTTGCTTGATGGATGTCGAGACAGTCCGCAAAAACACTGTCACAAGTAGAGAGGGACCCTGAGGTCACACCAGCATCGCGAAGGAGCTCCATGGGCCCCAAATCAACTCGAGATGAGGCCCGCTTCCCCTGCATTGACTCCAGAGCCATCCCCCGTTCCCCATCAAACACGACCTGAGGCTTGACTCCCTTTAGGCAACTCCAGAGGTTCCCGAGAGAACAACGGGCCAAGTCTAGAGGAGTACCAAGTTCAGCAGAGCAACTCGAGGACTGCTCCGTGTACCCCAAATTGCCTCGAGATGAGAGCTGATTCCCTGGCTTAGACTCAAGACGTAGGCCACCTTTCCACAAGCCCCTCAAGAGGAGGCTTCTCTCAGCAATAGGTATGAGGGAGGGACCCTGAGATTGCTGCCTCAATGGGCATATACACCGAGAAGCCCTGACTCGAAAGGAGGCCGGGTTTCCTTGCAGTGGCTTGAATACAGTCTAGTCTTTCATCTCACAAGCTGAAGGGATGTCTGCACCACCTGTGGAGTCCCTAGAGAAAGCCCTAGGTCCCCGACTCCTTTCGACGGAATGCCTCACATGCCTCTGACACCTCGAGAGGCACGCAGAGCTCACTGCTTCAAAATTTGACGGAGCCTGACTCCTCTTGAACATTGACAGGAATCCCAGTATCCCTGTGGCTACTGGAAAGGGACCCTGGGTCTCCCGACTCACCTCGAGAAGCGTCCCTTTTGCCCTGCCAAGCCTCGAAGAGACTCCTGAGGTGTCCCTCGTAACTCGACAGGAGTCCTGACTTCGTTGAACAAACACGAGGGTTGAAGGGCCATCCCCGCCGTAAGTCGAGAATGTACCCCAGGTCCCCGCCGCAACTCGGGAAAAACCATGAGACTTCCCCCTCCAAGCGAGATGAGGCCCGATTCCCCTGCACTGCATGCAGAGCAATTCCGTGAGCCCCCTGAAACATGTCAGGAGCCTCGACTTGCTTGATGGATGTCGAGACAGTCCGCAAAAACACTGTCACAAGTAGAGAGGGACCCTGAGGTCACACCAGCATCGCGAAGGAGCTCCATGGGCCCCAAATCAACTCGAGATGAGGCCCGCTTCCCCTGCATTGACTCCAGAGCCATCCCCCGTTCCCCATCAAACACGACCTGAGGCTTGACTCCTTTAGGCAACTCCAGAGGTTCCCCGAGAAAAAGGGGCCAAGTCTAGAGGAGTACCAAGTTCAGCAGAGCAACTCGAGGACTGCTCCGTGTACCCCAAATTGCCTCGAGATGAGAGCTGATTCCCTGGCTTAGACTCAAGACGTAGGCCACCTTTCCACAAGCCCCTCAAGAGGAGGCTTCTCTCAGCAATAGGTATGAGGGAGGGACCCTGAGATTGCTGCCTCAATGGGCATATACACCGAGAAGCCCTGACTCGAAAGGAGGCCGGGTTTCCTTGCAGTGGCTTGAATACAGTCTAGTCTTTCATCTCACAAGGTGAAGGGATGTCTGCACCACCTGTGGAGTCCCTAGAGAAAGCCCTAGGTCCCCGACTCCTTTCGACGGAATGCCTCACATGCCCTCTGACACTCGAGAGGCACGCAGAGCTCACTGCTTCAAAATTTGACGGAGCCTGACTCCTCTTGAACATTGACAGGAATCCCAGTATCCCTGTGGCTACTGGAAAGGGACCCTGGGTCTCCCGACTCACTCGAGAAGCGTTCCTTTTGCCCTGCCAAGCCTCGAAGAGACTCCTGAGGTGTCCCTCGTAACTCGACAGGACTCCTGACTTCGTTGAACAAACACGAGGGTTGAAGGGCCATCCCCGCCGTAAGTCGAGAATGTACCCCAGGTCCCCGCCGCAACTCGAGAAAAAACATGAGACTTCCCCCTCCAAGCGAGATGAGGAAGCCGATTCCCCTGCACTGCATGCAGAGCAATTCCGTGAGCCCCCTGAAACATGTCAGGAGCCTCGACTTGCTTGATGGATGTCGAGACAGTCCGCAAAAAAAAAACACTGTCACAAGTAGAGAGGGACCCTGAGGTCACACCAGCATCGCGAAGGAGCTCCATGGGCCCCAAATCAACTCGAGATGAGGCCCCCCGCTTCCCCTGCATTGACTCCAGAGCCATCCCCCGTTCCCCATCAAAACACGACCTGAGGCTTGACTCCCTTTAGGCAACTCCAGAGGTTCCCCGAGAACAACGGGCCAAGTCTAGAGGAGTACCAAGTTCAGCAGAGCAACTCGATGACTGCTCCGTGTACCCCAAATTGCCTCGAGATGAGAGCTGATTCCCTGGCTTAGACTCAAGACGTAGGCCACCTTTCCACAAGCCCCTCAAGAGGAGGCTTCTCTCAGCAATAGGTATGAGGGAGGGACCCTGAGATTGCTGCCTCAATGGGCATATACACAGAGAAGCCCTGACTCGAAAGGAGGCCGGGTTTCCTTGCAGTGGCTTGAATACAGTCTAGTCTTTCATCTCACAAGGTGAAGTGGATGTCTGCACCACCTGTGGAGTCCCTAGAGAAAGCCCTAGGTCCCCGACTCCTTTCGACGGAATGCCTCACATGCCTCTGACACCTCGAGAGGCACGCAGAGCTCACTCTGCTTCAAAATTTGACGGAGCCTGACTCCTCTTGAACATGATGACAGGAATCCCGTATCCCTGTGGCTACTGAAAGGGACTGGGTCTCCGACTCACCTCGAGAAGCGTTCCTTTTGCCCTGCAAGACTCGAAAGAGACTCCGAGGTGTCCCTCGAAACTCGAGAAGAGTCCTGACTTCATTTTGAACAAACACGAGGGTTGAAGGGCCATCCCCGCCGTAAGTCGAGAATGTACCCCAGGTCCCCGCCGCAACTCGAGAAAAACCATGAGACTTCCCCCTCCAAGCGAGATGAGGCCCGATTCCCCTGCACTGCATGCAGAGCAATTCCGTGAGCCCCCTGAAACATGTCAGGAGCCTCGACTTGCTTGATGGATGTCGAGACAGTCCGCAAAAACACTGTCACAAGTAGAGAGGGACCCTGAGGTCACACCAGCATCGCGAAGGAGCTCCATGGGCCCCAAATCAACTCGAGATGAGGCCCGCTTCCCCTGCATTGACTCCAGAGCCATCCCCCGTTCCCCATCAAACACGACCTGAGGCTTGACTCCCTTTAGGCAACTCCAGAGGTTCCCCGAGAACAACGGGCCAAGTGTAGAGGAGTACCAAGTTCAGCAGAGCAACTCGAGGACTGCTCCGTGTACCCCAAATTGCCTCGAGATGAGAGCTGATTCCCTGGCTTAGACTCAAGACGTAGGCCACCTTTCCACAAGCCCCTCAAGAGGAGGCTTCTCTCAGCAATAGGTATGAGGGAGGGACCCTGAGATTGCTGCCTCAATGGGCATATACACCGAGAAGCCCTGACTCGAAAGGAGGCCGGGTTTCCTTGCAGTGGCTTGAATACAGTCTAGTCTTTCATCTCACAAGTGAAGGGATGTCTGCACCACCTGTGGAGTCCCTAGAGAAAGCCCTATGTCCCCGACTCCTTTCGACGGAATGCCTCACATGCCTCTGACACCTCGAGAGGCACGCAGAGCTCACTGCTTCAAAATTTGACGGAGCCTGACTCCTCTTGAACATTGACAGGAATCCCAGTATCCCTGTGGCTACTGGAAAGGGACCCTGGGTCTCCCGACTCACCTCGAGAAGCGTTCCCTTTTGCCCTGCCAAGCCTCGAAGAGACTCCTGAAGGTGTCCCTCGTAACTCGACAGGAGTCCTGACTTCGTTGAACAAACACGAGGGTTGAAGGGCCATCCCCGCCGTAAGTCGAGAATGTACCCCAGGTCCCCGCCGCAACTCGAGAAA
>JAJLRB010003234.1:0-10129 GCA_020976825.1 Odocoileus hemionus
TGGGGGGTTACTGATGGTTATATCTATAAATAAAATTAACTGTAAATTCTTAAACGGATGGTATAACTTGTTGTACTTTGAGTATGACTTCTAAGAATAAGAACTATGGTATATCAATATCAGAAGAGACCTCAGAGTTCACCTCAGGCAGCTCCCTCATATTCAAGATGAGGAAACAGACGCCTAGAAGTGGGGGCCCCGGGCTAGGCAGTAACAAGACCCAGACTAGCACCCAAGGCTTTGATGCCTACTCCCAGTACTACTGACCTTACAAAATATTCATGAAGCAAAGAAAAATAAGTAATAAGGATTCGTACTGCAAGTGAAGAAGACAAACTTACTGAATTGACAGATGTGTTCATAATAATTAGACTCTGGCATCGCTGTTATAGTCACCAATGGACAGCTGTTTCCAGACAGGGTTTCACATAACACATCTTTTCGGAAATAGATTTGCTGAGGATTGTGTGCTGACTCCAATTTTTGAAGATGCATCTTAATAAAAAATTTAAAAGCAAAGTATACAATCATTTAAAAATCTCCCTATGATAAACAGGAATAAATGCATCCAGATCTCAAACAGAACTAAAAGTGAATCAGATCAGGTTCCTAATCCCTTCCCCAAAACCCTCAAGGGTCCAGACGCACTTGAACGTCAGTATTTGGGGAACTTGAGAAAGGGGACAGATACGGTTTGGATAATGTTAATAGTGCAATAAAACCAGTGGAGCTGGCGGCAGCAGCCTGTAATCAGCATGTTATTATTTCTGCAGCAAAACCTATGAAGAGTCACTCTAAGTGGAATCAATATTCTAAATAAGCTCACATCAGGCCAGGCTTTGCTGACAAATGGGTTACGAAAATACTTTGGGTTTCAAAGCCTTCTGAATTTTGAAATTTTGTGACTGTAGCTCTGTTAATAGCAACCTAAAACATGGAGAATGAAAATCATGTAGCACACATTTTTAAAAATTTTTTCCTGATTTCAAGATTAATATAGGCTCATTGTAAAATGTCTGGAAAATACAAAAAGTACAGGAAAAAATTTAGAACACCTGTGATTATATTACCTAGAGTACTACTAACAATAGCCAATGTATATAAATGAAACTGTAATTAACATGGAAGACTTATTATAATTTGATTTTACCACTTGGTAATTTATACATAAACATAAATATGTTAATAATTATAAATACTATATCATATCATTAAATATGTTCAACACATGTCTTTTGAAAACACAAGCTTTTTATACACCAAATATAAACTGTTCACTCCCTTATATTAAAGATATTTAGCTGGTTTCCAACTTTTGCCTATGTTCATTCATATAATCATGATTTACTATGTGATCACTATTTCTTGGCTGGAAACTGTGCCAGACACTAGGGATACAACAATGAATAAATGGACTCTGCCCCCAAAAATATAGAGTGCTATGAGGGCTTATTAAAAAGGGAGAGGAACCTTGAAGAGTCTGGGCAGTGAGGAAAGGTCTTCCAGAAAAAATTACATTTAAAGTGAGATCCAAAGGATGAGTGAAATGGATATAAAGTGTGCTATAGGCAGAAGGAAAGTATACAGGAGGACTATGAAATAATAATTTTTAAAAAAGGACATAGCTAGAACAGAAAGAAACAAACAGAGAATTTAACACAGAAGGAAGGGCTTGGTAGACCAGTCCTTTCCAAAGCTCAGTATTTGCACTACTGGTAATTAAGGTAATTAAATGGTATGTGAATAACCTTCAAAATTTTTAAATAGATACGTATTTTACTGTGAATTTAAAAAAATTTAGCACATTAAACCAGTTGTTTCACTGACATTAACTCAGAATGAGGATAAGCTTTAATATTCAAAGATAAATATTAAGTAAATAACAGTTCATACAGTACAAAGAAATGGCAAAAACTGTGTAAAATAGTAGAGAAGTGACTAGAACTGTAGATTGCATACACATGGCAAGAGAAATCACCAAGGAGTTTTAAAGCAGGGGATCGATAGGACCAGACATGCCACCAGTCTTCCTGCTATAGTGTGGTGAAACACTGATGAAGAAGAAAGGGGGTACAAGCGAAATTTAGGACAAAAGTTACAGAGGTTGACACAAGTCCAAGTGAGAAAAACAATTGTAATGCCTGGAAAAGATCATGGTCGTGGGACTGGAAGGAAGCAGGGATGCTTAAAATGTATTAAAAAGGGAATGTCAGTAAAGAACAGAAAGAAAATACTGCATAAATAACAACACTATGTTTCTGATGCTGTGTTATTCAGCACAATAAAATACCTCTTTATACTTTTACTGCAGATTGTAACTTTATTAGAATAAAGTGAGCTCATTTAATGCTCTCAGCCTTGATATTTCTTCGGCTCTGTGGACTATGCTTTCCTCTCATTTTTCTCCTAAGACCTGGGAGGCTTGTTTCTAATCACAGTGTTCCAATTTCTTTCAATTGATCATATGAAGCTTCATGATCCTTGACCATTAGGACAGACATTCTGTTCAGAGTATAAATCTGTCACAGTAATTGCTTGAATTGTTTGTTTTAAAATGCAAATAATAAAATTTTAAAAGAACCCACAAAACAACTCTTACACCCCATATTCTAAGCAATATGGATCTAGGACTCCACATGGAATCATTAGAAGAAATGAATTCACTACAGAAAAACTTAAATTTGGATCCACATTGTTTTATTTTCTATGAGATTCAATGCTTCTCATTAAACAAGGTGAAATTTCACCTAGTTAAAATTTATAAATTGGGATTTGTAGATTTCTACTCAAGATAGAAAGCAAAAACCGTGTCATTTCTATAGTATTTCTATTAAATAAAAATAAAGACTACATTCCCATTTTACTTTATTGATTTCAACAAATACTGGATTATTTTCTAAATTATCAACCCTGGGCCTTTTTACCTTATTGATTTATTAAAGCAGTATTTCTTTTATTATCTAACACATATACATAAAATAATGGTCGTAATGCAACTTAATGAGTTCTCACCTGTAAAGTTGAATATGTATATGGATAATGATAAGCAAAATAGCACACATCATCTTTATGTGGAAAACTGACAGTGAATGTAATTGTATAGTAGGATTTTCCCTTCTGCCCACCTGCAGCAATTGAACTTCTTGAGAAGTGATTTCTGCAATAGAAAAGCATAAAACATGTTATTCATCCACACAAAAATTCTGATTTTTTTCTTGCTATTTTATTAAACAGAATTTTAGGGGGGAAAAAAAAGGAAAAACCATGGTTTGTAAAAAGTTTAAATATTCTTAAAAATTAGACTTGGTACTAATAAAGCAGTTAATTGCTATCAGCCAACATCATGACTTTCCATTTCTGGATTTACTAATTAAACAGAGCTCCTATTTTTATGCATCAACAGAAGTTTTAGACCCTCCCATTTTTTGACAGGTTTACACATTACTGGATCAGGCAGTGGTCAGCAACGGCTACTACAACCACTGGATGAAAGACTGACAGATCAGACAGTAATATCTGAGTTCACTGATCAGTTTTAAGATTACAAAAAAAGAAATAACCAGAAATGATATGTTTCCTGATGTGATACAACAGGAATTTCCTGCACCCTCTGTGAAGTATTCTTGTCAGAAATGAAACCTGAAGTTGACCAAGCTTCTAAATATAACTATGAGTTTAGAAAACTGGTGAGAGAGAAGAATTTAGAAGAATTTATTAACACCACAGAGATGCAATCAGCAAAATCCCAAATACGGGAAATCTAGCATGACAAATGATCTACTTTCTTCAATAAATAAAGGAGAAATTTAGAAATCGAGAAAGAGGAAGCCTATAAAGTAAGAGACTTGAGGGATGTATCAAGAAAAATCAAATGCAATGTGTGGTCCTCTTGGTTGGTCTGATTTAAACAAACCAACTATAAAGTTACATTTATGAGACAAGTAAGTCTGAACACTGACTGGATATTTTATCACATTTAGGAATTTTCTTTGCTGTGCTAACAGTATTGTGAATAGACTGCCTTAAATATGTATCTCTAAATGAAAAAGACTTTTGAAGTATTTATGGATAAAATGTTATCTGAAAATGCCTTTAAAGATTCAGGGTGGAGGTAGGGGTGAAAGCATAGCTAAAATAGAACCATGTGTTGATAATTATTGAAACTTAGAGATCAATACATGGGGCCTCATCATCCTATTATTCACTTTTGTAAATGTTTGGAGATTTTAATGATAAAAAAAATTTAAACTATATTACTTTCCAGACTTTAATATCACTGAGATATGATGACTTAATTTCTACCAACTTAATTTCTAAAATTCCAAATCACCTTAATTATTTAAGCCATGAACTGAAGAAAAGCCATGGCCTAGAGATTATTTTACTCATGCACACAGACATTTAAGGCAGATCACATCCTTAGAACTAACCTGGGATCAGGCTTTCTAATGTAATCTTATGAGATTAAAGTTTGTAATTAATGAAAAATAAAAGAACATCGACCTAAAAAACAGTATAGTTTTCACTAACTTAGCCATTATATCAGAGAGGAAATGGCAACCCACTCCGGTATTCTTGCCTAGAGAATCCCGTTGACAGAGGAGCCTTGGTGGGCTGCTGTCCATGGGGTCACACAGAGTCGGACATGACTGAAGCGACTTAGCATGCATGCATGCATTGGAGAAGGAAATGGCAACCCACTCCAGTATTCTTGCCTGGAGAATCCCAGGGATGGAGGAGCCTGGTGGGCTGCCATCTACGGGGTTGCACAGAGTCAGACACGACTGAAGCGACTTAGCATCAGCAGCAGCAGCAGCCGCTATATCTTGAATAGATACTCAATGACAAGGTGCCAAGAGTTGAGGAAAATGCAAAATAAGGTACAGAAGTAGATTTTGCCAACTCTTTTCCCCCCAAAGTTTAATATCTATTTGGGGGGTATCCATGCCACCACATTACAGCTATGGATTTTGTAGGTTATATTTTCTCATATACTCATGGAAGGTAGTTTTATTCTCATTTTACAGATGAGACAAACAAGCAGCAGAGGACAATGCAAAAATAGCAGTTTTTAATCTCCTTATCTAGATTTCAGGCTTGAGGAAAGCAACTGGAGTAGTATATGTTACACAGAAAGTGGTTAATAAATATCTGTTGCATTAGCCTGAATTCCAATTCCAGATTTAGAAGTAGCCAAAAGAAACAAATAAAAACTAAAGAAACAAAAATCCTTGCCATCACCTCTTACACAGAAAAGAAAAACAACCCGAGATGCTGACCATTCACTTTACAATGTAAAAAGAAAAGCATTCATTGATGATTTTTATTGAGTAGAAGCATGAAGGAAATAATACTTTTTGAAAATCACTGTTTCACCCTTTAAACATTTTAAATCAATCTGCCAAAATCTAACCAAGCACTTCCAAACAATCACTGCTCCACTTCATCTTAAAAGGAAAGATATAAATGATGAGGGTGTATTTTTATAATAGCCTAACATGAAAAGAAATATGAAAGTTATTCAGGTGAAAAAGAATTACATATAACATTATACTTCTGTTCCTCATTTATTTCCTATTTATTTTGCTAAAAACAATGGGGGGAATTCTACTGAAATTAATTCCAAGGAACATTTCTTTCTTAGAAAGTAATAGCAGTTAATCTAGGTTTTTCCAAAGCCCTATCTAAATCATTAAAAGAGCTTAATTTTAGAAGTCTTCATCTACCTTATAAAACTATAAGAAAAGGAATACTAGCACTAGTTAAGCACAATACCAAATACTAAAAAGCCAAAATCCACTAAAACAAATCTCAGGATTAAGATTAATAAGAGCAAAGAAACAAGGATGTTAAGTGCATTCAATAGCAGACAGGAGTTATCTTGAAATGTATTACATGCAAAAACAGTAAAAATGCAAAGCAAAGCATATGATAATCCTTGATTACTTAGTCATGAAGTTGAGGAATAATCCAATTATGCCACTAAAGCAATAAATGATTTCTAGCACTTACTTCTAACTTGATAAACAGATTACCTGTTTGAAGTCAAAGTTGAACTGGCTAAGCTGAAGCAACCTAACTATAGAATACATCTCCAACTAAAACACTGGAAGTTAAAATGAGGTAAACATTTTTGTGAAGAAAAAAATTTATACTTAATATCATCAGAACAACAAAAAACCACTGTAAATTATTTCCTAGAGTTTCTAATTTCCATCTTCCTCAATGAGGTTCCCAAAGTTTTACAGCTATAAAAGAGCTGAGAACATATCTAAATGGGAGAAGCAAGCAAGACTGGACATATGTCTGTCTACAAAAAATATTTTATTGCCACTAAATATACCCCCTAAAATGAATCTCAAATTATAAAAAAAGAAACCTTTTCTGTTAGAAGTAATACTAAAGCATATCATAAATCAGAGAACACAGTATGTCTTTTTATCCCTAAACCAAAATAGGATGAACTAATATTTCCTTCTATAAACTGCTGTCCTATTATTGTCAGAATACTTACTTATAGTAACAAATGTCAGTCCCCACACGAATCCACCATGGTCTAGCATTTAACGCTTCCTGAACCGAATACATGAGTGGTTGCATACCTGTGATAGAAAGAAAAAAAGAGAGAATAACTCTTTTCAGAATTTTTGAGTTTAAAAATTAATCCTGTCATTTTAGAAAGCACTAAACATTCATGAAAGTTAATGAATATACATTTTGGTATTTCAACATGTATTTTTTTAAAATCTTGAGATGTGTGTGTGTGTGTGTGTGTGTGTGTGTATGAACACACTCAGGAATGTCTGACTCTGTGACCCCCAGGTTCACCTGGCTCCTTGTCCATGGCATTTTCCAGACAAGAATCCTGGAGTGGGTTGCCATTTCCTACTCCAGGGGATCTTCCCAATCCAGGGATTGAACCTGTATCTCCAGTGTCTCCTGCATTGGTAGGCAGATTCTTTACCACTGAGTCACCTGGGAAGCCTAAGATCTTTCATGAAGATCTAAGAACTGATGCTTTTGAACTGAGGTGTTGGAGAAGACTCTTGAGAGTCCCTTGGACTGCAAGGAGATCAAACCAGTCCATCCTGAAGGAAATCAGTCCTGAATAGTCATTGGAAGGACTGATGCTGAAGGTGAAAACTCCAATCCTTTGGCCACCTGATGCAAAGAACTGACTCATCAGAAAAGACCCTGATGCTGGGAAAGATTGAAGGCAGGAGGAGAAGGGGACGACAGAGGATGAGATGGTTGGATGGCATCATGAACTCAATGGATGTGAGTTTGAGCAAGCTCCAGGAGACAGTGATGGACAGGGAAGCCTCGAGTGCTGTGGTCCACGGGGTCACAAAGAGTTGGACATGACTGACTGAACTGAACTGAAATCAATGAATGATATGTTTTATTTCCAATTTAACTAAAATGAGGTTACAACCTCAATGAGTGAAAAGTCACTTAACATTCTGCTATTACCTTTTCTATATTATATCTATTATATACATTATATCTAATTATATATACACATATTACACAAAAAATTACATACACATAATATATAGTATATAAAAATTATACATATATTCCTCAGAACAAGTGAAAAAGAATAAAGTTAAGTATTATCCCCCCTCCAACTCTCCACAGATTCCCATTTACACCAAGGTAAGGAAAACAATGCCATTGAACTGGCATGATTGTTTTCTTCCGCAACAACAGGTGTTTACACCATGCAGAAGGAGGGAAGGGAGAAGGAGGAGGGATGGTTAGTAAAAGCAGGATTAAATATATAGTATATTTTCTTAGGTATTTTTAGAAATATACTTTCACATACACTTTAAAATCATTTTAAAGGTTTCCAGGTTTCCAACTGGAATTAATGAAATTTATATGCTAATTTTGGAAAGGTTCACAATTTTTATTGAGATCTGGCTCAACTTTTCTTAAATTATAACCTAAAGATACAATCACCTTTTTCATTTTCATGCTACAGAATCCTTATCTTAAACTTACCTCTGAGTATTTTTAATAGCCTTCAGTAGTTTCTTGGGTTCTCTAAGCACGTAAATCATATCACTTGCAATTTTAAAAAATTTTATCTCCTCTTTTACTATTTGTAACAGTTACTTTACTTTCTACTTTTATTATATTTCGAGAAATGAAATAATCACAAAGACTATTCCGAATACAGTGGTAAGAACAAAGCTATCTTGCTTTTAATTTAAATAAAAATATCTTGCCATAAGATGCAATATTTGCCAATAAAGAGCTAATACTGAATAATTTCTATGTGCCAGATACTACTCTAAGTATTTTTATACCTTTTAAGTCACTAAATCCTCACAACAACCCTCTGTGGTAGGTGCTAGATTTCTTCCCACAACTGGAGCAGTTTCCCCCATACTTCTTATTACACTTAAGTGTTTTTAATTATTTCATTAAATGATTTTTCAGCATCCACAAACAGAATCACATGGCATTTCTCCTTTAGTCTGTTGATGTAATAAATTGTGTAAATATGTTTACTATCGTGATTTATCCTTGCATTCCAAGAAAAAGCTTTTCTCTTGCTGCTATATGATGAAATTAGCTAGATTTCACTTAGAAATTTTGCATCTAAAACTCGGTCTTTCAAAAAAAAAAATTACCTTTACCAAGTATTGATGTAATATTATACTAGCTCAAGAAAAACATATTTAAAAGGTGTGCATCATTTATTGGAATAAGAGAAAAATCTATTTTTAGAAGTAAATACAAATCAGTTGGGATATCATCCTGATATGGTGACTAATAAATACATTTTTAATTTCCTTTTCAACAGCTATAGTCTGTTCATTATCTCTAGTTTTTTCAGTTTCAGTATTTCTGTTTTGTCCTATTTGTTCTATTTCTATCTCATTTTCAGCATTTTAAAAAATTCTCTTACTTTCTTTTGGTTTTATTTTTTGTTTTTCTAATATCTTGAGTATTTTTAATACTTTTAATTAATACTCAAAATATCTTGAATACATTTTCAGTACTTGAGTAGTAACTTAATTTTCAGTCTTTTTATTTTAAATAATGCAGTTATTAAAGGCATTCAGTTTTCCTCCAAATAGCAGTTTAGCTATGTCCCATAAGGCTATAAAGAGTTCTCCTTTGCTGTACTTTTTCTAGATCAAAGCCATCCAACTGAGCCTCCTGCCGGAATGGGAATGTTCCATACCTGCACTGTCCAATGTGGGGGCCACTAGCCTGTGTGGCTACTGAGCACAGCAAATAAGCCTATTGCCTCTTAAGAATTGAATTTTAAATTCTTACAACAACTGTCTTTTATCATGCTGTATTTCTTGGAGCTTTTGCTCTAGCTATGTGAGTGCCATGTGGTTATGGTTATTATATATATAAAGGTCAGTGTTCTGTACAGCAAATGAAACCACCACCAAAATGAAATGGCATCCTAACAAACGGGAGAAAACATCTGCAAATCCTAAATCGGACAAAGGGTTAACACCCAAAATAAATGAAGAACTCCTACAACTCGAGAGCAAAAAACACACAAACAACTGAAAAGTGGACAAAGGATCTGAATGGACATTTTTCCAAAGATATACATATGGCCAACAGGTAAAAGGAAAGGTACTCAACATCACTAATCATCAGCAAAATGCAAGTCAAAACCACAATGACATTTCCACCTCACACCCGCTTGAATGGCTGTTATCAAAAGGACAAAGAAGTGTTGGTGAGAATGTAGAGAAAAGAGAACTCTTGCACATTGCTGGTGGGACTGTACATCGGTGCACTCACTGCGGAAAACAGTATGGCAGTTACTCAAAAAAGGAAAAAAAGAACACTAGCATTTGATCCAGCATTTCCACTTCTGAGTATTCTTAAAAAACTAATTCAAAAAGACATATGCAACTCCTTATCGTGTTTAATGCATCATTACCTACAGGAGCCAACACATGGAAGGAACTTAAATGTCCACTGATGAACGAATGGATAAAGAAGTTCAGTTCAGTCGCTCAGCCATGTCTGACTCTGCGACTGCCATGGACTACAGCTTACGAGGCTTTCCTGTCCAGCAACAACTCCCGGAGTTTGCTCAAACTCATGTCCATTGAGTTGGTGATGCCATCAAACCATCTCATCC
>JAJLRB010003235.1:0-10127 GCA_020976825.1 Odocoileus hemionus
CCAGTCAGGTTGGATTTCATGAGACAAGTGCTCAGGGCTGGTGCACTGGGATGACCCAGAGGGATGGGATGGGGGAGGGAGGTGGGAGTGGGGGTTCAAGATGGGGAAACACATGTAAATCCATGGCTGATTCATGTTTAATGTCTGGCAAAAATCAATGCAATATTGTAAAGTAATTAGCCTCCAACTAATAAAAATAAATGGGGGGAGGAACAAAAATGTAAATCTGACTGTTAATCATATGATTTTATAATCATAATCTCAGATGTACAGGTGATATAATAGTTCTTTAAGTCACATGTTCACATATAATTCTAAGCCTGTAGTCAGATATTTTGAAGAAATCCTGTCAGTCATGAATGTGGCTCCTCTTCCTTTAGTTCACACATATCCTGCAGGACGGAAGCTTCTCTGGTCTTTCAGCCAACAAAGCTCATCACTGACATGGTGAGGGTCCAAGCCATCTGCCACTCAGGACCTGAGGAACTGCTGTTCCGGGCCTTGGGACCGGAGGGCAACCCCTGTGCTTAGCCAGCTTCCTGGGCACTCTTTCATCCACTCACCCCAAGGCAGGTCCACACATCACCTCTCAGCGGGGTCAGGAACCCAGGTAGAGTCATGCTGCTTCCAAAACCGTCTAACTGCAAGACCTTCTCAAACTTAGTGAAATCAATTTCTCCCTAAAGACCCTTAAAGATTTCCTCTCCCTTCTCACCACTCAAAACAAGTATTGCCTCTTCTGTGAACTTAGCTTCTAAAAACTAGAAAGGCATCTCCTAATTAAGCAGGTGCTCCTGTGTCCACCTTCCATCCCCACAAAAAATCCTGAAAACAATAAAACAGAGAGGATCTGGGGAACTTCCCTGGTGATCCAGTGGCTAGGACTGCATGCTCCCAATGCAGGGGGCCTGGGTTCAATCCCTACTCTGGGAACTGGATCCCACAAGCCAAATAAATAAATGTTTTTTTAAAAAAATCTAAGACCTGACAACTAAGACCCAGCATAGCCAAATAAATAAATAAATTAAATAAAATATTTTTAGAGAAGAGGACCTGGATATCAGAATTGAATAAAGAAAGGAAATAAAGGGAGTGGACGGGGGGGGGGGAGTCTTAAAAGATTTATCCTACCATAAGATTAAATCACTCCCCCCCACTTTTAAAATCCTTTAATGATTTTATATTGCTCTTTAAAAAAAAGTTCCAACCCATTAATATGATGCAGGACCCACCCTCACTTTCACCCAACTTGGCTGAACTGGAGATCCAAAAAGGGCTCTGACTCCACACCATCTCTCTAGCCTATAATAAGGATGGTGAGAATTTTCCCCCAATTTTCATGGAATTATGACCCCAAAGGACTAATTATCCCACATTGTAAATTTAGAGACTCAGAGAACTGCCAGTTGTTAACACCTTTCAGTCCCCCTGGGGCTGCCAGAAATTGCCATTTCTACCCATAACCTACACCACTATCACCACAGGCACATTTTAAGATTACAGAGGGGAAAAAAGAAATGTGGCATTTTGGAGGAACGTAATGTCTGTGAAAATGACTATCCTTTCCCTAAGCTCACTCCGAGGAGGGCAAAGGGAGTTATTACCCTCCACAAAGCCAAGGGAGTCTCGAGAGAATAACTCTCAAAGAATGACGGCTTCTTCACCCCGTAAGTCAAGCCCTAACGACAACCTCTCTTTATCTTATCTGAAAGCTGTCCAGTTTCTCAACCTGGCACCACTGATGCAGCTGAAATGCCAGCGGGGCACATTTCCACGTGTGGGGTGAGAGTCTACTTGTTTCTGAGTGGCCAGTGGGCCAGAAAGAAGGTGGTCGGGGGTGGCTGGAGCAGTCTTGCTAGTATTTAACTAAGTGTCTCATGCTGGTTAAGGAAGACCTAATAGCAAGAGGTAATGGGGTGTACCACTTTAGTGGGGAGACTGCAAGGATGGAGGAAGATTCAGAGCCCAAGAAACACCTCCATTTGGCCCAGGAACCACATGTAGACACATTTTTGGACACTGTTTGTCCCACAGACCATACACTTGGTAGTCAGTATTTAGAGGAGAGGCCAAGGAATCATCAGGACTTCCCCTGATAGCCTCAGTTGGTAGAGGATCCACATGCAATGCAGGAGACCCTGCTTCAATTCCTGGGTCAGGGAAGTTCCCCTGGAGAAGGGAAAAGGCTACCCACTCCAGTATTCTGGCCTAGAGAATTCCACGGACTGTTATAGTTCATGGGGTTGTAGAGTCAGACATGACTGAGCAACTTTCATAAGGCACCATCAAGAAAGGAAATCTCAACCTCTGCCCATCACTTCTCTACCCAACATCAGAGGGGAAGCTCAGGGCAGAGGAGGAGAAGGAAGGGTGAAAGAGTTGACCATGCCTGCCCTGCATTCCTTATGACATAGTCACTGGCTTGGCTTGCTTCTCAAGTCACATCTCCCTGTGACTGAATTCTCCTGTGTCCCTCTTCTACTTTTTTAGGACCCTTGTGATTATATTGGACCCATTTTAATAATCAAGTTAAGCTCTTCCAATTCTGGCACCAGTTCCAAAGTGTGTGTTTTTTCCACACCCAAGCAATTCTCCAATCTCAGTGAGCTGACCTACAATTCAGCTCAGCTCTGACACTATCTACCTGAATAGCATCTGTCCTACAAGTCTGCTTTTCTCTCTCTTCAGATGTCAACTGCATTCCAGGGCTACTTCTGTGCTTCTGACTGACAGGCTATGGGTTGGACGGTGTCAATTTAATGGGCTGGAGTGGCTCAGAGAAACTCAGAGAAACATCTCACTTGTAGAGCACCAGTTTGTTACAAAAGGATATACACAGGAAAGTCAGATAGAGGAGACGTATGAGGGAAGGGAATTAGAGCTTCCACACTCTCAGGGCATCACTCCCCAAAATTTTTGCATGCTCATCAACCTGGAATCTTTCCAAACCCCTTCCTTTTGAGATTTTTTTAGAGGCTTTATTATTTTTGTTGTGTTAAGTCAGAGTTGGGTCTGACTTTTACGACCTCATGGACTATATAGCCATCAGGCTCCCACTCTGTCCATGAGATTTTCCTTTAAAACAAAATTCAAAGCAAGAATACTGGAGTGGGTTGCCATTTTCTTCTCCAGGGATCTTCCAGACCCAGGGATCTAATTTGCATTTCCTGCATTGGCAGGTGGCTTCATTACTACTGTGCCACCAGAAAGCCCCAGTAGAGTTTTATTATATAGGAATAGTTCATTAAGTCATTCAGTTCAGTTCAGTCACTCAGTTGTGTCTGACTCTTTGCGACCCATGAACCACAGCACGCCAGGCCTCCCTGTCCATCACCAATATCTGGAATCCACCCAAACCATGTCCATTGAGTCGGTGATGCCATCCAACCAACTCATCCTCTATCATCCCTTCTCCTCCTGCCCTCAATCTTTCCCATAATCAGGGTCTTTTCAAATGAGTCAGCTCTTTGCATCAGGTGGCCAAAGTATTGGAGTTTCAGCTTCAGCATCAGTCCTTCCAATGAATACCCAGGACCCTGATCTCCTTTAGGATGGACTGGTTGGATCTCCTTGCAGTCCAAGGGACTCTCAAGAGTATTCTCCAAACACCACAGTTCAAAAACATTCTTCAATTTTTAGGTGCTCAGCTTTCTTCATACATGACTACTGGAAAAACCATAGCCTTGACTAGATGGACCTTTGTTGGCAGTGTAATGTCTCTGCTTTTTAATATGCTGTCTAGGTTGGTCATAACTTTCCTTCCAAGGAGTAAGCGTCTTTTAATTTCATAGCTGCAATCACCATCTGCAGTGATTTTGGAACCCCAAAAAAATAAAGTCTGACACTCTTTCCACTGTTTCCCCATCTATTTTCCATGAAGTGATGGGACCAGATGCCATAATCTTAGTTTTCTGAATGTTGAGCTTTAAGCCAACTTTTTCACTCTCCTCTTTCACTTTCATCAAGAGGCTTTTTATTCCTCTTCACTTTATGCCATAAGGGTGGTGTCATCTGCATATCTGAGGTTATTGATATTTCTCCCGGAAATCTTGATTCCAGCTTGTGCTTCTTCCAGCCCAGCGTTTCTCATGATGTACTCTGCATATAAGTTAATTAAGCAGGGTGACAATATACAGCCTTGACGTACTCCTTTTCCTATTTGAACCCAGTCTGTTTGTTCCATGTCCAGTTCTAACTGTTGCTTCCTGACCTGCATATTAAATCATTGGCCACTGGAAATTGATTCAACCTCCAACCCCTCTCTCTTACTGAGAGGTGGGCAAATGGAAGAAGGTGGGAATGAAGGCGTCTGGTCAGCAATCTTCTCTAATCACATAATTGGTTTGCCCTCCTTGGCATCCTTAGGCCCCTAGGGGTTTCCAAAAGTCACTTCATTATTCCTCCTCTACAGCCCTAGGCCTACTCCTCCTTTGTGGTTGAAATGGGTCTGTTACACATACCAAGACAGTTTTTTATCACACTTTTTCATGTAGGAAATTTCCAAAAACAGTTTTAAGAACTCTGTGCCAGGAAGTGGGGTTGAAGGGCAAATATATATTTCTTATTTAAAATTACAGTATCACAGCTCCCTATCCTAAGGTCAATCTGATTAGCAACCTTAATTCATCCACAATCTCAAAGTTTCGCTGCCATGTAATATATCATGTTCTAGAGATTGGAATGTGGACATCTTGGGAGGAGGTGATTATCCTGACAACCAAAGTGCCCTTCCCCACCCCCCCCCCCTTATTAAGAGTCTCTTCTTCAGGATGAGTCCTGTCAGGAAAATAGAACCAGAGAGGAAGGATGTGGTGTGTGTGTGTGTGTGTGAGTGTGTGTGTGTGTGTGTGTGTGATAAAGAGATTTATTTTTGGGGGATGGACTCAAATCATGTGATTGAGGGAGGCTGTCTGACAAATCCAATATTAGTAAGGGAGTCTGACAGGCTGAAGAATCAAGAAAGAGTTGCTAGTTGAGTTCACAAGGCTAGAACCACAAAGAGTTAATTGCTGGTGAAGTTGAAGGCAGACTGCTGGAGAATTCTCTTTTGCTTGAAGGAGGTGAGCTTTTTTTTCTATGTAGGCCTTTAATTGACTGAATGAGGCCCACCCACATTATGGAAGGCAATTGTTTTACTCAAAGTTCACTTAAATATCTATAAAACCACTCTCATAGAAACATCTAGAATGTTTGATCACATATCTAGACATCACAATCAAGCCAAGCTGACCATAAAATTAAGCATCACAGCATTACTCCACCAAAGAGTAGAAATGTCTCTCAGACCCAACTTATACTTATGTCCAGCTATCCTTCCATCAAACTCACCCTTTTCAGTATAGCTACAAAGCAGGCACTCTCCAGCTGCCAGTGTTCCATTCACAGTGTTTCTTAACTCACCCTTTAAAGCTTTCTTAGGGAGTCCTTTTTCTATGTGTCCCATAAGAGATAATATTCAATGAGTGTGTTTTATGTACCAGGCATATTCTTTTTATATGCATTAGTTACATGCAGAAACCCAATTAACTACCAGGCCCACTAAATCTATTGTTTTTATCATTTTAAAGAGAAGAAAGCTGAGACACATGGAGAATAAGTAACTTGCCCCAAGTCATCAACTGAGTAAGTGACCATGGTTGGACAAATGGTAAAAGTTGGAATCCAAACAGAGTGGTTTCCACAGCCTTGCTCTTAACCTCTAGGTTAAGCAGAGAAGTTACTGTGAGGTGGTATATCGACACTGCATATATTTCACCACACTTAATCTGAGGCTATAAAAGTAGATTGCTAAGAAATCTTTCTATAGCAAGGGTAACATTAGGACATAAAGTATTTCAATTTTTTTAAATCTAAGTATCGAAATTTTGGTGAGCTGAGAAGCCTCAAATTCAGCAGAAAACCCCCATTTCTCCCTTATTGCTTTAACTTCCTCCTCTTCAGGAATTTGTGACCTGTAAAGCAATGGAATCTGAAACCTCAGTTTTCAACTTTTATGAAGGCCACAATTACCTTTATCTTGTTCACAGTCATCTCCCAAAGCTGTTTAAGACAGTGACTGACACATAGTAACATCTGGCCAGCAAATTTGGAAAACTCAGCAGTGGCCACAGGACTGGAAAAGGTCAGTTTTCATTCCAATCCACCAAAGAAAAGCAATGCCAGAGGGGGGGAAATGCTCAGAGATTACCACAGAATTGCACTCATCTCAGCATGCTAAACAAAGTAAATGCTCAAAATTGCTTCCAAATCAGGCTTCAACAATATGTAAACCGTAAGCTTCCAGATGTTCAAGGCTGGATTTAGAAAAGGCAGTAGAGAACCAGAGATCAAAAATTGCTAACATCTGTTGAATCATAAAAACACAAGAGAATTCCAGAAAACATCTATTTCTGCTTCATTGACTATGCTAAAGCCTTTGACACAACAAACCATGGAAAATGATTCTTCAAGAGATGGAATACCAGACCACCTTACCTGCCTCCTGAGAAATCTAAGTTTGCAGGTCAGGAAGCAAGTTGGTTAGAACCTGTCATGGAACAAAGGACTGGTTCAAAATTGATAAGGAGTACATCAAGGCTGTATATTGTCACCCTGCTTATTTAACATATATGCAAGCACCATCATGTGAAATGCCAGGCTGGATGAAGCCAAGTTAGAATCAAGATTGCTGGGAGAATATACCAATAACCTCAGACATGCAGATGACACCACCCTTATGGCAGCAGAAAGTGAAGAAGAACTAAAGACCTCTTGTTAGTGATGAAAGTAAAAGAGGAGAGTGAAAATCTGGTTTAAAGTTCGAACATTCAAAAAATGAAGATACATGGCATCTGGTCATATCACTTCGCAGCAAATAGATGGGGAAATAATGGAAACATCAGTGAGATATGCTGGGCTGGAAGAAACACAAGCTTGAATCAAGATTGCCAGGAGAAATGTCAATAACCTTAGATATGCAGATGACACCACCATTATGGGCAGAAAGTGAAGGGGAAACTAAAAGCCTATTGATGGAAAAGAAAGAGGAGAATGAAAAAGTTGGCTTAAAGCTCATATTCAGAAAACTAAGATCATGGGACATATGGTCCCATCACTTCATGGGAAATAGATGGGGAAACAGTGAAAACAGTGTCAGAGTTTATCTTTTGGGGGATCCATAATCACTGCAGATGGTGATTGCAAGCCATGAAAATTAAAAGACACTTACTCCTTGAAAGGAAAGTCTTGGATGACCAACCTAGATAACATATTAAAAAGCAGAGATATTACATTGCCAACAAAGGTCCATCTAGTCAAGGCTGGTTTATGGTTTTTCCAGTGGTCATGAGTATGGATGTGAGACTTGGACTGTGAAGAAAGCTGAGCACCGAGAAAAATTGATGCTTTTGAACTGTGTGGTGTTGGAGAAGACTCTTGAGTGTCCCTTGGACAGCAAGGAGATCCAACCAGTCATCCTAAAGGAGATCAGTCTGGGTATTCATTGGAAGGACTGATGCTGAAGCTGAAACTCGCCAATACTTTGGCGCACTCATGCAAAGAGTTGACTCATTGGAAAAGACCTGATGCTGGGGAGGGGGTTGGGGGCAGGAGGAGAAGGGGATGACAGAGGATGAGAGATGGGTCTGATGGGCGGGGATCACCAACTCAATGGACATGGGGTTTGAGTTGACTCCAGGGACTTCGGTTAGTGATGGACAGGGAGGCCTGGCATGCTGCGACTCATGGGGTCACAGCAAGAGTCTGACACGAGACTAGAGCAACTGAACTGAACTGAACTGAACCGAACTGAATGGAAACAGTGACTGACTTTATTTTCTTTGGGCTCCAAAATCACTGCAGATGGTGACTGCAGCCTATGAAATTAAAAGACAGCTTGCTCCTGGAAGAAAAGCTACTTCCAACCTAGACATATGTATTAAAAACAGAGAGCATTACTTTGCTGACAAAGGTTCTGAATCTAGTCAAGCTACAGTTTTTCCAGTAGTCATGTGTGGATGTGAGAATTGGACCATAAAGAAAGCTGAGCACCAAAGAATTGGTACTTTTAAACTGTGGTTTGGAGCAGACCCTTCAGAGTTCCTTGGACAGCAAGAAAATCCAACCAGGTAATCCTAAAGTAAATCAATACAGAATATTCATTGGAAGGACTGATGCTGAAGCTGAAGCTTCAATACTTCGGCCACCTAATGTGAAAGACTGACACATTGGAAAAGCTGACCTTCATGCTGAGGAAAGATTGAGGAAGGTAGGGAGAGAAGGGGACGACAAAAGATGAGATGGTTGGATGGTATCACCAACTTGATGGACTTGAGTTTGAGCAAGCTTCAGGTGTTGGTTATGGACAGGGATACCTGGCATGCTGCAGTCCATCAGGTCACAGAGAGTTGGACAGGCCTGAGCAACTGAATCTGAACTGAATTGAATATGAACATCCTGGTATTCAAAATTAGGAATTTATAAAGTTAGAAGTATCAGGGATGAAAAGCTGAGGGCTCAAGAAGTAATGAGTTTTGCCAAGAATCACAAGTCAGAGGAAGTGGGGTGGGGGGGGTAGACTTAGTCTCTCTAGCCCCTCTCGACACTTCAAAGTCCACGGTGTCCCCCCCCCCCCCCCCCGGTTTTACTTATTACAGCTTAGTAGGGCACACATCTGATCTGGGAACCCATAAAGTCTTTTTAGTTCTGTTCAAGAATAGGAGCCTTGGGACTATCCACGAAGTACAAGGAGGGGTTCGGCGAGGCGAGAAGAGAGAGGGACTGACAATGGTAAGAAATCAAGCTCAGTGCTTTTGACATAAATCAAACGTCTACAAAGTGTATGGACTGCCATGATATGCAGCTTGGGGAGCAGGAAAGGTTCACTGTCTGCTAACTTGGTTCTAAGGACGATGTGTTCTTAAGTCAGAAGCCTATTGGATAATTTAAAATCCTGAGCTATCTCAATCATGAGTGGAGTTTTGAAAGAATACAGTAAGGGAGGCCTGTATTTCTGAGATTTCAAAGAGCTAAAGGTCTAATATAAGATTTCCTCCCAGTGCATGCGTGCACACTTTCTGCACCAAGAATTGAACCTGGATGACAGATAATCAATGCAAAATAAGTCAGCTGAGCAGACTGAAACCGCTGCGAGTGTGCTAGGTGGCTCAAAGTCAGATTATGATTGTCTGGAGTTAGGATAATGAAAGTGATAGAGAGATAAGACAGAGGTTGATTAACTCGAAACAAGTGAGAAGCTACCCTGAGTCTGATCGTGCAAAAGTACGCATTGCGTTTGTAGACCTATGGCAAATAAGATGGGGAAACAATCGGAAACAGTGACACACTTTATTAGTCTTTGACTCCATAAAATCACTGCAGGATGGTGACTGCAGCTATGAAAATTAGAAAGATGCTTGCTCCTTGGAAGAAAAGCTGTGACAAACCAGACAGCATATTAAAAAGCAGAGACATTACTTTGCCAACAAAGGTCCATCTAGTCAAGCTATGGTTTTTCCAGTAGTCATGTATGGATGTGAGAGTTGGACTGAGAAGAAAAGCTGGAGAACCCCCGCCCAAAGAATTTTGATGCTTTTGAACTTGTGGTGTTGGAGAAGACTCTTGAGAGTCCCTTGGACTGCAAAGAGATCAAACCAGTCAATCCTAAAGGATGATCAGTCCTGAGTGTTCATTGGAAGGACTGATGCTGAAGCTGAAATTCCAATACTTTGGCCACCTGATGCAAAGAACTGACTCATTGGAGAAAGACCTGATGCTGGGAAAGGTTGAAGGCAGGAGGAGAAGGGGACGACTAGAGGATGAGATGGTTGGATGGCATCACTGACTCAATGGACATGAGTTTGAGCAAACTCCAGGGAGTTGGTGATGGACAGGGGAGGCCTGGCGTGCTACAAGTCCATGGGTCACAAAGAGTCGGATCGGACTGAGGGACTGAACTGAACTGAACAGGGCCTTACATGGATGCATGATGGTGAAGAGTGTACAAAAATGGGGTGAAGTTGTCAAGGTCATGGAGGTCTGTGAGCACATGTTTTGTCAGTATATCACACATAGAACTTATAGCAGGAAAATAAGTGGACCATGAAGTCCATCGAAAAGGGATTCTCACATCAGTTGTCCCCATTGAAAAA
>JAJLRB010003236.1:0-10126 GCA_020976825.1 Odocoileus hemionus
ATTCCCTGGCTTTAGACTCAAGACGTAGGCCACCTTTCCACAAGCCCCTCAAGAGGAGGCATTCTCTCAGCAATAGGTATGAGGGAGGGACCCTGAGATTGCTGCCTCAATGGGCATATACACCGAGAAGCCCTGACTCGAAAAAGGAGGCCGGCTTTTCCTTTGCAGTGGCTTGAATACAGTCTAGTCTTTGATCTCACAAGCTGAAGGGATGTCTGCACCCACCTGTGGAGTCCCTAGAGAAAGCCCTAGGTACCCCGACTCCTTTCGACGGAATGCTCACATGCCTCTGACACCTCGAGAGGCACGCAGAGCTCACTGCTTCAAAATTTGACGGAGCCCTGACTCCTCTTGAACATTGACAGGAATCCCAGTTCCCTGTGGCTACTGGAAAGGGACCTGGGTCTCCCGACTCACCTCGAGAAGCGTGAAAGCGTCTTTTGCCCTGCCAAGCCTCGAAGAGACTCCTGAGGTGTCCCTCGTAACTCGACAGGAGTCCTGACTTCGTTGAACAAACACGAGGGTTGAAGGGCCAT
Source organism: Odocoileus hemionus (assembly GCA_020976825.1). Taxonomy (NCBI): domain Eukaryota; kingdom Metazoa; phylum Chordata; class Mammalia; order Artiodactyla; family Cervidae; genus Odocoileus; species Odocoileus hemionus. The sequence continues at coordinate 537 of JAJLRB010003236.1, forward strand.
CCCCGCCGTAAGTTCGAGAATGTTAACCCCAGGTCCCTCCGCCGCAACTCGAGAAAAACCATGAGACTTCCCCCTCCAAGCGAGATGAGGCCCGATTCCCCTGCACTGCATGCAGAGCAATTCGTGAGCCCCCTGAAACATGTCAGGAGCCTCGACTTGCTTTGATGGATGTCGAGACAGTCCGCAAAAACACTGTCACAAGTAGAGAGGGACCCTGAGGTCACACCAGCATTGCGAAGGAGCTCCATGGGCCCCAAATCAACTCGAGATGAGGCCCGCTTCCCCTGCATTGACTCCAAAGCCATCCCCCGTTCCCCATCAAACACGACCTGAGGCTTGACTCCCTTTAGGCAACTCCAGAGGTTCCCCGAGAACAACGGGCCAAGTCTAGAGGAGTACCAAGTTCAGCAGAGCAACTCGAGGACTGCTCCGTGTACGCCCCAAATTGCCTCGAGATGAGAGCTGATTCCCTGGCTTAGACTCAAGACGTAGGCCACCTTTTCCACAAGCCCCTCAGAGGAGGCATCTCTCAGCAATAGGTATGAGGGAGGGACCCTGAGATTGCTGCCCTCAATGGGCATATACACGAGAAGCCCTGACTCGAAAGGAGGCCGGCTCTTTCCTTGCAGTGGCTTGAATACAGTCTAGTCTTTCATCTCACAAGGTGAAGGGTTGTCTGCACCACCTGTGGAGTCCCTAGAGAAAGCCCTAGGTCCCCGACTCCTTTCGACGGAATGCCTCACATGCCTCTGACACCTCGAGAGGCACGCAGAGCTCACTGCTTCAAAATTTGACGGAGCCTGACTCCTCTTGAACATTGACAGGAATCCCAGTATCCCTGTGGCTACTGAAAGGGACCCTGGGTCTCCCGACTCACCTCGAGAAGCGTCCCTTTTGCCCTGCCAAGCCTCGAGGAGACTCCTGAGGTGTCCCTCGTAACTCGACAGGAGTCCTGACTTCGTTGAACAAACACGAGGGTTGAAGGGCCATCCCCGCCGTAAGTCGAGAATGTACCCCAGGTCCCCGCCGCAACTCGAGAAAAACAATGAGACTTCCCCCTCCAAGCGAGATGAGGCCCGATTCCCCTGCACTGCATGCAGAGCAATTCAGTGAGCCCCCTGAAACATGTCAGGAGCCTCGACTTGCTTGATGGATGTCGAGACAGTCCGCAAAAACACTGTCACAAGTAGAGAGGGACCCTGAGGTCACACCAGCATCGCGAAGGAGCTCCATGGGCCCCAAATCAACTCGAGATGAGGCCCGCTTCCCCTGCATTGACTCCAGAGCCATCCCCCGTTCCCCATCAAACACGACCTGAGGCTTGACTCCCTTTAGGCAACTCCAGAGGTTCCCCGAGAACAACGGGCCAAGTCTAGAGGAGTACCAAGTTCAGCAGAGCAACTCGAGGACTGCTCCGTGTACCCCAAATTGCCTCGAGATGAGAGCTGATTCCCTGGCTTAGACTCAGACGTAGGCCACCTTTCCACAAGCCCCTCAAGAGGAGGCTCTCTCTCAGCAATAGGTATGAGGGAGGGACCCTGAGATTGCTGCCTCAATGGGCATATACACCGAGAAGCCCTGACTCGAAAGGAGGCCGGGTTTCCTTGCAGTGGCTTGAATACAGTCTAGTCTTTCATCTCACAAGGTGAAGGGATGTCTGCACCACCTGTGGAGTCCCTAGAGAAAGCCCTAGGTCCCCGACTCCTTTCGACGGAATGCCTCACATGCCTCTGACACACCTCGAGAGGCACGCAGAGCTCACTGCTTCAAAATTTGACGGAGCCTGACTCCTCTTGAACATTGACAGGAATCCCAGTATCCCTGTGGCTACTGGAAAGGGACCCTGGGTCTCCCGACTCACCTCGAGAAGCGCCCTTTTGCCCTGCCAAGCCTCGAAGAGACTCCTGAGGTGTCCCTCGTAACTCGACAGGAGTCCTGACTTCGTTGAACAAACACGAGGGTTGAAGGGCCATCCCCGCCGTAAGTCGAGAATGTACCCCAGGTCCCCGCCGCAACTCGAGAAAAACCATGAGACTTCCCCTCCAAGCGAGATGAGGCCCGATTCCCCTGCACTGCATGCAGAGCAATTCCGTGAGCCCCCTGAAACATGTCAGGAGCCTCGACTTGCTTGATGGATGTCGAGACAGTCCGCAAAAACACTGTCACAAGTAGAGAGGGACCCTGAGGTCACACCAGCATCGCGAAGGAGCTCCATGGGCCCCAAATCAACTCGAGATGAGGCCCGCTTCCCTGCATTGACTCCAGAGCCATCCCCCGTTCCCCATCAAACACGACCTGAGGCTTGACTCCCTTTAGGCAACTCCAGAGGTTCCCCGGAACAACGGGCCAAGTCTAGAGGAGTACCAAGTTCAGCAGAGCAACTCGAGGACTGCTCCGTGTACCCCAAATTGCCTCGAGATGAGAGCTGATTCCCTGGCTTAGACTCAAGACGTAGGCCACCTTTCCACAAGCCCCTCAAGAGGAGGCTTCTCTCAGCAATAGGTATGAGGGAGGGACCCTGAGATTGCTGCCTCAATGGGCATATACACCGAGAAGCCCTGACTCGAAAGGAGGCCGGGTTTCCTTGCAGTGGCTTGAATACAGTCTAGTCTTTCATCTCACAAGGTGAAGGGATGTCTGCACCACCTGTGGAGTCCCTAGAGAAAGCCCTAGGTCCCCGACTCCTTTCGACGGAATGCCTCACATGCCTCTGACACCTCGAGAGGCACGCAGAGCTCACTGCTTCAAAATTTGACGGAGCCTGACTCCTCTTGAACATTGACAGGAATCCCAGTATCCTGTGGCTACTGGAAAGGGACCCTGGGTCTCCCGACTCACCTCGAGAAGCGTCCCTTTTGCCCTGCCAAGCCCGAAGAGACTCCTGAGGTGTCCCTCGTAACTCGACAGGAGTCCTGACTTCGTTGAACAAACACGAGGGTTGAAGGGCCATCCCCGCCGTAAGTCGAGAATGTACCCCAGGTCCCCGCCGCAACTCGAGAAAAACCATGAGACTTCCCCCTCCAAGCGAGATGAAGGCCGATTCCCCTGCACTGCATGCAGAGCAATTCCGTGAGCCCCCTGAAACATGTCAGGAGCCTCGACTTGCTTGATGGATGTCGAGACAGTCCCGCAAAAACACTGTCACAAGTAGAGAGGGACCCTGAGGTCACACCAGCATCGCGAAGGAGCTCCATGGGCCCCAAATCAACTCGAGATGAGGCCCGCTTCCCCTGCATTGACTCCAGAGCCATCCCCCCGTTCCCCATCAAACACGACCTGAGGCTTGACTCCCTTTAGGCAACTCCAGAGGTTCCCCGAGAACAACGGGCCAAGTCTAGACGAGTACCAAGTTCAGCAGAGCAACTCGAGGACTGCTCCGTGTACCCCAAATTGCCTCGAGATGAGAGCTGATTCCCTGGCTTAGACTCAAGACGTAGGCCACCTTTCCACAAGCCCCTCAAGAGGAGGCTTCTCTCAGCAATAGTATGAGGGAGGGACCCTGAGATTGCTGCCTCAATGGGCATATACACCGAGAAGTCCCTGACTCGAAAGGAGGCCGGGTTTCCTTGCAGTGGCTTGAATACAGTCTAGTCTTTCATCTCACCAAGGTGAAGGGATGTCTGCACCACCTGTGGAGTCCCTAGAGAAAGCCCTAGGCCCCCGACTCCTTTCGACGGAAATGCCTCACATGCCTCTGACATACACCTCGAGAAGCACGCAGAGCTCACTGCTTCAAAATTTGACGGAGCCTGACTCCTCTTGAACATTGACAGGGAATCCCATATCCCTGTGGCTACTGGAAAGGGACCCTGGGTCTCCCGACTCACCTCGAGAAGCGTCCCTTTTGCCCTGCCCAAGCCTCGAAGAGACCTCCCTGAGGTGTCCCTCGTAACTCGACAGGACTCCTGACTTCGTTGAACAAACACGAGGTTTGAAGGGCCATCCCCGCCGTAAGTCGAGAATTGTACCCCAGGTCCCCCGCCGCAACTCGAGAAAAACAATGAGACTTCCCCCTCCAAGCGAGATGAGGCCCCGATTCCCCTGCACTGCATGCAGAGCATTCCGTGAGCCCCTGAAACATGTCAGGAGCCTCGACTTGCTTGATGGATGTCGAGACAGTCCGCAAAAACAACCTGTCACAAGTAGAGAGGGACCCTGAAGGTCCACACCCAGCATACGCGAAGGAGCTCCATGGGCCCCAAATCAACTCGAGATGAGGCCCCGCTTCGTCCCTGCATTGACTCCAGAGCCATCCCCCGTTCCCCATCAAACACGACCTGAGGCTTGACTCCCTTTAGGCAACTCCAGAGGTTCCCACGAGAACAAACGGGCCAAGTCTAGACCGAGTACCAAGTTCAGCAGAGCAAACTCGAGGACTGCTCCGTGTACCCCAAATTGCCTCGAGATGAGAGCTGATTCCCTGGCTTAGACTCAAGACGTAGGCCACCTTTCCACAAGCCCCTCAAGAGGAGGCTTCTCTCAGCAATAGGTATGAGGGAGGGACCCTGAGATTGCTGCTGCCCTCAACAGGGGCATATACACCGAGAAGCCCTGACTCGAAAGGAGGCACCCGGGTTTCCTTGCAGTGGCTTGAATACAGTCTAGTCTTTCATCTCACAAGGTGAAGGATGTCTGCACCACCTGTGGAGTTCCTAGAGAAAGCCCTAGGTCCCCGACTCCTTTCGACGGAATGCCTCACATGCTCTGACACCTCGAGAAGCACGCAGAGCTCACTGCTTCAAAATTTGACGGAGCCTGACTCCTCTTGAACATTGACAGGAATCCCAGTATCCCTTGTGGCTACTGGAAAGGGACCCTGGGTCTCCCGACTCACCTCGAGAAGCGTCCCTTTTGCCCCTGCCAAGCCTCGAAGAGACTCCTGAGGTGTCCCTCGTAACTCGACAGGACTCCTGACTTCGTTGAACAAACACGAGGGTTGAAGGGCCATCCCCGCCGTAAGTCGAGAAATGTACCCCAGGTCCCCCGCCGCAACTCGAGAAAAACCATGAGACTTCCCCCCTCCAAGCGAGATGAGGCCCGATTCCCCTGCACTGCATAGCAGAGCAATTCCGTGAGCCCCCTGAAAACATGTCAGGAGCCTCGACTTGCTTGATGGATGTCGAGACAGTCCGCAAAAACACTGTCACAAGTAGAGAGGGGACCCTGAGGTCACACCAGCATTGCGAAGGAGCTCCATGGCCCCAAATCAACTCGAGATGAGGCCCGCTTCCCCTGCATTGACTCCAGAGCCATCCCCCGTTCCCCCCATCAAACACGACCTGAGGCTTGACTCCCTTTAGGCAACTCCAGAGGTTCCCCGAGAAACAACGGGTCCCAAGTCTAGAGGTGTACCAAGTTCAGCAGAGCAACTCCAGGACTGACTCCGTGTACAACCAAATTGCTCGAGATGAGAGCTGATTCCCTGGCTTAGACTCAAGACGTAGGCCACCTTTCCACAAGCCCTCAAGCGGGAGGCTTCTCTCAGCAATAGGTGTATGAGGGAGGGACCCTGAGATTGCTGCCTCAATGGGCATATACACCGAGAAGCCCTGACTCGAAAGGAGGCCGGGTTTCCTTGCAGTGGCTTGAATACAGTCTAGTTCTTCATCTCACAAGGTGAAGGGATGTCTGCACCACCTGTGGAGTCCCTAGAGAAAGCCCTAGGTCCCCGACTCCTTTCGACGGAATGCCTCACATGCCTCTGACACCTCGAGAAGCACGCAAGAGCTCACTGCTTCAAAATTTGACGGAGCCTGACTCCTCTTGAACATTGACAGGAATCCCAGTATCCCTGTGGCTACTGGAAAGGGACCCTGGGTCTCCCGACTCACCTCGAGAAGCGTCCCTTTTGCCCTGCCAAGCCTCGAAGAGACTCTGAGGTGTCCCTCGTAATCGACAGGGACTCCTGACTTCGTTGAACAACACGAGGTTGAAGGGCCATCCCCGCCGTAAGTCGAAGAATGTACCCCAGGTCCCCGCCGCAACTCGAGAAAAACAATGAGACTTCCCCCTCCAAGCGAGATGAGGCCCGATATCCCCTGCACTGCATGCAGAGCAATTCCGTGAGCCCCCTGAAACATGTTCAGGAGCCTCGACTTGCTTGATGGATGTCGAGAAAGTCCGCAAAAACACTGTCACAAGTAGAGAGGGACCCTGAGGTCACACCAGCATCGCGAAGGAGCTCCATGGGCCCCAAATCAACTCGAGATGAGGCCCGCTTCCCCTGCATTGACTCCAGAGCCATCCCCAGTTCCCCTCCCCATCAAACACGGACCTGAGGCTTTGACTCCCTTTAGGCAACTCCAGAGGTTCCCGAGAACAACGGGCCAAGTCTAGAGGAGTACCAAGTTCAGCAGCAGAGCAACTCGAGGACTGCTCGTGTACCCAAATTGCCTCGAGATGAGAGCTGATTCCCTGGCTTAGACTCAAGACGTAGGCCACCTTTCCACAAGCCCCTCAAGAGGAGGCTTCTCTCAGCAATAGGTATGAGGGAGGGACCCTGAGATTGCTGCCTCAATGGGCATATACACCGAGAAGCCCTGACTCGAAAGGAGGCCGGGTTTCCTTGCAGTGGCTTGAATACAGTCTAGTCTTTCATCTCACAAGGTGAAGGGATGTCTGCACCACCTGTGGAGTCCCTAGAGAAAGCCCTAGGTCCCCGACTCCTTTCGACGGAATGCCTCACATGCCTCTGACACCTCGAGAAGCACGCAGAGCTCACTGCTTCAAAATTTGACGGAGCCTGACTCCTCTTGAACATTGACAGGAATCCCAGTATCCTGTGGCTACTGGAAAGGGACCCTGGGTCTCCCGACTCACCTCGAGAAGCGACCCTTTTGCCCTGCCAAGCCTCGAAGAGACTCCTGAGGTGTCCCTCGTAACTCGACAGGAGTCCTGACTTCGTTGAACAAACACGAGGGTTGAAGGGCCATCCCCCCGCCGTAAGTCGAGAATGTACCCCAGGTCCCCCGCCGCAACTCGAGAAAAAAAACCATGAGACTTCCCCCTCCAAGCGAGATGAGGCCCGATTCCCCTGCACTGCATGCACAGAGCAATTCCGTGAGCCCCCTGAGAACATGTCAGGAGCCCTCGACTTGCTTGATGGATGTCGAGACAGTCCGCAAAAACACTGTCACAAGTAGAGAGGGACCCTGAGGTACACACCAGCATCGCGAAGGAGCTCCATGGGCCCCAAATCAACTCGAGATGAGGCCCGCTTCCCCTGCATTGACTCCAGAGCCATCCCCCGTTCCCCATCAAACACGACCTGAGGGCTTGAACTCCCTTTAGGCAACTCCAGAGGTTCCCCGAGAACAACGGGCCAAGTCTAGAGGAGTACCAAGTTCAGCAGAGCAACTCGAGGAACTGCTCCGTGTACCCCAAATTGCCTCGAGATGAGAGCTGATTCCCTGGCTTAGACTCAAGAGTAGGCCACCTTTCCACAAGCCCCTCAAGAGGAGGCTTCCTCAGCAATAGCTTAAGGTATGAGGGAGGGACCCTGAGATTGCATGACCTGCCTCAATGGGCAAATATACACCGAGAAGCCCTGACTCGAAAGGAGGCCGGCTTTTCCTTGCAGTGGCTTGAATACAGTCTAGTCTTTCATCTCACAAGGTGAAGGGATGTCTGCACCACCTGTGGAGTCCCTAGAGAAAGCCCTAGGTCCCCGACTCCTTTCGACGGAATGCCTCACATGCCTCTGACACCTCGAGAGCCACGCAGAGCTCACTGCTTCAAAATTTGACGGAGCCTGACTCCTCTTGAACATTGACAGGAATCCCAGTATCCCTGTGGCTACTGGAAAGGGACCCTGGGTCTCCCGAACTCACCTCGAGAAGCGCTTTTCCTTTTGCCCTGCCAAGCTCGAAGAAGACTCCTGAGGTGTCCCTCGTATACTCGACAGGAGTCCTGACTTCGTTGAACAAACACGAGGGTTGAAGGGCCATACCCCCGCCGGTTAAGTCGAGAATGTACCCCAGGTCCCCGCCGCAACTCGAGAAAAACCATGAGACTTCCCCCTCCAAGCGAGATGAGCCCGATTCCCCTGCACTGCATGCAGACGCAATTCCCGTGAGCCCCCTGAAACATGTCAGGAGCCTCGACTTGCTTGATGGATGTCGAGACAGTCCGCAAAAACACTGTCACAAGTAGAGAGGGACCCTGAGGTCACACCAGCATTGCGAAGAAGCTCATGGGCCCCAAATCAACTCGAGATGAGGCCCGCTTCCCCTGCATTGACTCCAGAGCCATCCCCCCGTTCCCCATCAAACACGACCTGAGGCTTGACTCCCTTTATAGGCAACTCCAGAGGTTCCCCGGAAACAACGGGCCAAGTCTAGAGGAGGAGTACCAAGTTCAGCAGAGCAACTCGAGGACTGCTCCGTGTTGTACCCCAAATTGCCTCGAGATGAGAGCTGATTCCCTGCTTAGACTCAAGACGTAGGCCACCTTTCCACAAGCCCCTCAAGAGGAGCTTCTTCTCTCAGCAATAGGTATGAGGGAGGGACCCTGAGATTGCTGCCTCAATGGGCATATAACACCGAGAAGCCCTGACTCGAAAGGAGGCCCGGTTCCCTTTCCTTGCAGTGGCTTGAATACAGTCTAGTCTTTCATCTCACAAGGTGAAGGGATGTCTGCACCACCTGTGGAGTCCCTAGAGAAAGCCCTAGGTCCCCGACTCCTTTCGACGGAATGCCTCACATGCCTCTGACCACTCGAGAGGCACGCAGAGCTCACTGCTTCAAAATTTGACGGAGCCTGACTCCTCTTGAACATTGACAGGAATCCCAGTATCCCTGTGGCTACTGGAAAGGACCCTGGGTCTCCCGACTCACCTCGAGAAGCGTCCCTTTTGCCCTGCCGAGCCTGCCAAGCCTCGAAGAGACTCCTGAGGTGTCCCTCGTAACTCGACAGGAGTCCTGACTTCGTTGAACAAACACGAGGGTTGAAGGGCCATCCCCGCCGTAAGTCGAGAATGTACCCCAGGTCCCCCGCCGCAACTCGAGAAAAACCATGAGACTTCCCCCTCCAAGCGAGATGAGGCCCGATTCCGATTCCCTGCACTGCATGCAGAGCAATTCCGTGAGCCCCCTGAAACATGTCAGGAGCCTCGACTTGCTTGATGGATGTCGAGACAGTCCGCAAAAAAACACTGTCACAAGTAGAGAGGGACCCTGAGGTCACACACCAGCATCGCGAAGGAGCTCCATGGGCCCCAAATCAACTCGAGATGAGGCCCGCTTCCCCCTGCATTGACTCCAGAGCCATCCCCCGTTCCCCATCAAACACACGACCTGAGGCTTGACTCCCTTTAGGCAACTCCAGAGGTTCCCCGAGAACAACGGGCCAAGTCTAGAGGATAAGTACCAAGTTCAGCAGAGCAACTCGAGGACTGCTCCGTGTACCCCAAATTGCCTCGAGATGAGAGCTGATTCCCTGGCTTAGACTCAAGACGTAGGCCACCTTTCCACAAGCCCCTCAAGAGGAGGCTTTCTCTCTCTCAGCAATAGGTATGAGGGAGGGACCCTGAGATTGCTGCCTCAATGAGGCATATACACCGAGAAGCCCTGACTCGAAAGGAGGCCGGCTTT
>JAJLRB010003237.1:0-10126 GCA_020976825.1 Odocoileus hemionus
AGCCCCAAAGCAAGGTCTCCTTATGGCTCCATGAACTGCGGGTTTAGAATTAACTGAAATACCTCTCTTCCTCAAGCCTTCTTTGAGCCCAACAGCCTGCTCTGACTCTGATTGGAGCTGACTGAAGCCACCATCCAGTGCAGGGACTTGAGCAGATCACTGTGCACCCTTTATTCACCTTAGCATCCAATTTCCCACAGAGGGACTGTACTCAAACTCACAGAGGGAACTGGTCTTAGCAAGGGGAAGTTGCAGCCATAACTAGGTAACCAAGCAACTATCATTAAACCAAGGACAACTTTGAGGAGAAGGGAGACTGTTAAGTTATGCTGTGGACGCACACTGTGACTGTCCCCACCATTCACCTTCCACATGGCTTATTTCATGGAACTGCTAAGCTGACTTTCATGTTCATTGCATCGAGGTTTTCAGATTGAATTGAAGCTTTTGGGGAAACTTGAGGAGAGGCTATAGTGTTACCCTACCCTTGTATGGACGCTGCCCACTGCCCTCTCCAGCATGGTGACTGGGGACGTCTACACATGTGTATTTCAGGATGATCAGTGTCCCATAGGTCGATGGCCTTTACTACTGCGAAGTTGGTTGTGCGTGTAGTGGGAGGACTACTGCGACGTGACCCGTCCAGCAGGGGGGGGCTCAGGGGCTCAGCAGCATCTGCAATAGTGCGAGCTGGCCTGGAAATATGAGGGGGCGAACCTCCCCCATGCAGCAGACTCCAAGGGTTCCTGCAAAAATTCCAATTTGAGATCTCCCACCCTCAGGATTGTCCCCTCATCTTGAGGATGTAGGCTTGAGCTGGCTCCTGTGGTACTTGATTGCCATTGATGGTGAAGAGAGGGCAGGGTATTGACCGCAAAAGCATTTTGAATAAAAAAACCCATAGTGCTGTTAGAGAGAGGGGCAGAGAGAGGCTTGGGCCCTGGAGATCCTGTTGGTGTGTGTGGAGACTGGGAGATGACCCTTTGGCCATAAACTCTTCACCTTGGAACCACCGTGGAGTGGCCCCAATGAGCTTCTGGAATGTTAATTGACCAGCATCTGTTGGGCCAACGTTTCAGTGATGTCCCAGTGTCCACAATGGCATGACATCCACAACAAGAACAAGAAGCAATGACTTTTCTTTTCATCGGAGATGCTGAGACATCAGGACAAAGCCAGGTGTCAAGGTTACGATGGCTGAATCTTCCCAGAATTGCCCCCCTCCCCTACTGTCTGTTTTCTGAACAACTCTGCATCTCTTGTTCCTGACTTTTACGTCTTTGCTCTGATCACAGCACATCCTTAACATCCTTGAAATGCTAGTACTTGAATACACCCAGGCTCTTTCGTACCGTTGGGTGTGACATACAAGGGGGCTCTGGGGGCTTCGAGGCTTTGTACTTCCTTGACAGGAACCTCGGAAGACACGTAGAAGCTCCTCCCCTTGTGAGGTAGCTAATTTGTCTTCTTCTTATCCCTTCTTCCATTTGTTTTCGTGTTAATTTCCAGCTTAACTCCTCATGGTCTTCCGGGAATGTCATTTCTCCCAGTGTGTATCACAGTCTCCGTGTCTGATTGGTCACATCTCTGTAGACTACTCCTTTCTCATGTCTACAGCAATGTACCAAAGTGTAACACATTTATCAACTAAGAACGGTGGACTGAGTTCATTTTCTCATTCTGTACAAAATGCACACTTCTTCATGATTGCGGAGAGAGGGAAGTTTTAATTCCTCAATGTGTAGCCTCTGACTTAAACGTGTTCCAGAGCATACAGAGAGTGGTAAATGCACAGATGGGTGTTGTACTGTTATCGAAGAGAGCGAAATTTGTAAGACTGGCTGTGGCGAAAAATAGGATTGCGGGGATTGTGGGATCATCCTGAGAGCACATGTGTATAGGCCAGTGTCACTAACAAAAATATGAGTGGGTTGTTACAAACAGAGCAGAAGTGAAGTTTTGAGCGAGTGCGGTTCCCATGTGCAGTAGGCTTTCTGCAGTGGAAGGGGGTAGGGAGGAAGGAGCGAGGCTGTCCTGGAACATAGCGCGTGGGTCACTACCTCCAGCACCTGTCTCCAGATACTCACCCAGCTCTCACGAGACACTGAAGGGCCCGTGGCCGATTGGTGAGAGTAAAGGATAGGACTATGCCGCATGGGGACCTCCAGAGATAGGTAAAGGCCAGCATTTTAGTCTGGAGGGGTATTAACACAGAAACACCCATCTAAGAATAATTTGGCCCGTCTTATTTCTCCAAGTCATTTCCATGTATCCTGTCAGCCTTCCTGATTCTCTTCGAGGTGTACAGGCAACGCTGCCTTCCCACTGATGCATAGTGGGACTGGGGTAGGCAATAGGTAGCTTATGGCTACAAGGGGATGGTGCTTTTTAGCTATTGCGAAGTCGCTTCCAGGTCTCAGGAACCTTGGTGGCCAACGCTTCTCTCCACCATCGCTGACTAGTTTCTCTCCTAAGAGAGACCCGTTTTCCCTGTTTGTTCAGGACTTCTCTCGCCGCTGAGTTGTGTGTTTGAGACCGACGTAACTTTTATATGTACTGAGAACTTCCTTGGTTTCCCACAACAATGCGTAGCTCTGGATAATGTTGGTAAGCTTACCTATACTTTTGTTCAGGCTGAGGAAATACTCTCTATTCTTCCTCTTTTACCACACTGTAAAGTGCCTCTTAACCATTGCTCCCCACCTCCACACTCAGGGGTGCCAGTCCTCCCCCAGCTGCGACAGGGCTCTCCTGGACCCTGGTGGAACGGACCCATGGTCCAAAAGCTCTTGGTCACAGGAGGCGCTAGGGGTTGGATTATGTGATGCCACGGCGGAATGGTTTGTGTCTCTTTGCAGAAGTTTCTGTGTGTTTATTGTGTGTGTATATTTCCTTTGTGGCTCCTGTGTGTGTGCTTGTGTGTCTCTGAGACCTGGGCTATGGCATAGTTTATCTATCGAGTCGTGGTGGGTGATTCTATGAGGCGTGTCAGCCATATTGTGGTTTGATGGTAGTGCCTGGTTAGGTGTATTTGTATAGGTGTCTTGTGGTGCGGTGAGTGCAGGAGGCAGAAGAAAGGGCAAGGCATCACGCAGAGATGATGGGTATGGTTTGGAGGGGGGACAGCAGGCCGGGATGCATCGAGCTGACCTCAATGGACATGGGTTTGGGTGGGAGCTACCCAGGGACAGCGTAGATGTGGATGGAACCAGAGAGGACGGCCATGGGGGCAACCCTCATCATCCGCGTGGTTCAGGGGGTTGCAAAGAGTCGGTACATGACTGAGCGACTGAACTGCCTTACTGTGTGTTGTATGCACGTTTGTCTGTGCGACGACCCCTCAGGGCTAACTATGTCACGTTCCGACTGTACGCGTAATGGCTCGAGTGCATTTGTGTGTCTATCTACCTGTGTCGGTCTATTGTTACAGTAGTCTGGGGTTGGTCAGCATCCGCGCTTCGACTGGGTGGCCCTCAGCAAATGGAGAGGCCTTACTGGTCCATTGTTTACACACCAGTCACCTGCCTTGGGTCAATGGTAACCACGTTGAGCTCTCCCTGGTAGTAGCCTATGTCCTCACACACCAAACATCTCCGAACACCTGCCCCTTCCACCCTTCCACTCTGTAGAGATGAAGAGAGAAGGAGGGGCGTGGGTAGTTTGCTGGACAGTGAGGACAGTAAACAAAAGTAATTACTGAGTGGCTGTTGGGCCGTTAACCAGATCGCCGGTGGCAACGCGGGCGCCGGAATGAGGCTCAATATAATAAAGATGCAGAGATTGACGCCTAGGAGGGATTGAGACCAGGTTTTTGAGGTGTTATGGCTATGAGTGGCACACAGAGGTTAGAAGCTGATTCATATGGTAGGTTCCATCCTCCACCTAGACTTATCTCGTAGAGACCCTGGAATCCTCTTGAGGCTGATGGTGCTCAGATATACGCACTGTATTTAGGGGACAGGGCTGTGTTGAGGGGTTTTGCCTTCCCATTGCCCAACTTGTCAGGCTTTTTGTGTTTTCAGAGAAAATCAAGGGTTGAAAGCACAAGAGTGTGGCTTCTGGCACCGGGGTTTGGTTTCATGGCCTGGACCTGTGTGCCCCAGGGGCCCCACATCCAGGTCCCCACCTCTGCTATCCCTGTCTTAAATTTCCCCAATACTTGTTGAAAAAGGGGCTCCCACACTTTCTTTTTTCACTCCCCGAAATTGGTAGCCGTTTTTGTTTCCCAGGGAAGGGTAGTGAGGAAAGGGAAAGATTTCTGCCTCCCTCTCCTTCCTTCCATATCAAATCACCAGCAAACCCTGTTGGTTTTTTTCCTCCAACTTGTACCTGACATTTCCATGGTTTCCCCCTTTCCTAAACCCCAGAAAAAGCCGCCTCCCTTGAGCCAGGAGATGTTGTGTTCCAATAAAACTTTTTTTAAAAAAAAGCCATGGTGAACCCAGTGGGGCCCTGGGCCATGTTACCCGGGTTATTTTAATTCTCCGGGATACTTTGTATCAAGTGTTTATAATTTTGTCAACGGAAAAGCTCTTAATTTGGGAGAGGTTGTCCACTCAGTTTTACTTGCTCAATAAAAAGGCAAAGACGGCTCAGAAATGCCCTTGTTTCTTCGTTGTCAAAGATGGGGAGGGTTTTCCTTTGAGGGACATTCGGGTAGCCAAGCTCGGTGGCCATAAAAGGGCTTTTATAAAAACTTGTTTAGCTCCAAACTTTTGGCCAAAAGGCTGGGGCATGTAACAAGGTCCCCAAAACTGTGGAGAAGAGATATTCCCAATAAAGATTTAGGAAGTGGGGCGGGGGCAAAGGTGGGGTGCATTGCCCTTAATCCTCAGGAAAACTGAGTAAGCGGTGTCTTCGATGGAGACCCCAATGGGTTTGTCAGATGGAAAATTGGGGGCTATTTGTTGGGCAGTGGGTTTTAAAACGCTCCCTGTCAAATTGGCCCAAGCCTTTTTTCCGGTAGGGAACCAAGAGACTCGGTTAGGACCCAAAGGTTTCCCCCCCTTTAGGACAAAAAGAGTAAGGGGCGGGGAGCCTTTTACTGGGGGTCACTTGACGATGACAGAAATGGATTTAATTTGATGTATGTATTGTGGGGGTTTGCATCTGCCCCCGGGGCAGGCCGTTACACAATTTGCTGGCGGGTTCTTATGAAATAACCCCCTGGGAAAAACACTTTGGGATAAGTGTGCTTTGTGGAGTTTATGGAGGAAAGAGTAAAACAGGGAGGGGGAAATACTGAGGGAATTTGGGGGAGGCGGGGGAATGTTTTTTTAGACTCTGAAAAGGGCCCCCCAGTGAAAACCTTTATTAGGCCCACAACATCTCTGGCTTCCCTTTTTTCCAAGCCTGGAATCAAAAACTTTACTACCCCAGGGTCCCCCAGATTAGTTTTTTCCTGTCCCCAAACATCTTACACCCGTTTATCCCGCAAGCCATCCGCTCCACCGCTTACCCATATGTGACCTCAGCAAGGCCCTTTCTGTCTACACCTCAGTCTTCTCATCTGTATCAAGAGTTTAACAAGTACCTCTGTGTGGGGGTTGTTGCAGGATTAAACAAGTTATTACCATGAAAGTGCCGGGAATAGTCAGAGAATAAAAAACGGTGCTATTTTCCCCTTTTTCTTGCTCCCATAAAATGCACCTTTGAGCTGCTCATGAGCAGGGAGCTGCAAAATCCACCCCCCAAGGCACTCTCTGGTTAGCAAAAGCTGGGAATTTGTGTGTCACCACGGGCACTGCTCCCCAGGGACAGGATCCTGTGGATAAGATGGCCAAAAATCAGGAGTTAAGAAAAGGAGGGGTTCTGCCAGCTGGTCCTGCAACTGTTTTGTAAGCAGCAGTCACTCTGTAGTCATCCTGACTTATTTTCTGTTTCCCACATTACCAAATGGAGTCATAAGCAAGAAATCCCTTCATTATCCCATTCACAGATGATGCTGAAGGGGTGTTCATATCCAAAGGTGGAAGACTCGTAATATTTGAAGGCATTGCATGTATCTGCAGACATGAAAAAATGGGGGTCATACGGGTGCCAAGGTGGAGTAGGGTTTCAGGGAAGTAAAAGATGATGGATTGGGAGGTTCTTGTGCTCACAACAACGATGGACTTTTGCAAAGAGATGGAGGGTACCCACAAGTCAGATGAGCCTGTATCAAAGATAACCTGAAACTCCTCAGTGGGTGTTCCAATGGTGATGTTACCCACATGGGACAGCTAGGGGAAACTAAAAGGGGTTGGTTAGTGCAGACTTGGCTCCCTTTGTTTCCCCAAACTGCTTCCTCCCTCTGGGTGTCACAATCTCCTGAGAGATCACTTTCCAACCACTGTGAAGCTCA
Source organism: Odocoileus hemionus (assembly GCA_020976825.1). Lineage (NCBI taxonomy): Eukaryota > Metazoa > Chordata > Mammalia > Artiodactyla > Cervidae > Odocoileus > Odocoileus hemionus. The sequence continues at coordinate 6,344 of JAJLRB010003237.1, forward strand.
CAGTCTTTGCCCACTGGAGGTGCCTGCATTTGTTTTTATCTGTGCTATGGGGCATACAGGATATTAGCCCTATGATCAGGCTTTGAAGCATTACCTCCTGCATTGAAGCCAGAGCTACAAGCACTTGACCCCAGGGAAGTCCTAGTCCCTTTCATCTGAAGACTCTCTAGTCTCCTCTTCAATCCAGCCTACACATCCTTCCCCAGGGTCCAACTTGATCAACCCTAGCCGCTCCCTCTAAATCAGACCATATCCAATCAACACCACACAGCTGACCCTCTCATTTGACATGTATTTACTCTTTACCTATTTCTCACGCTGGCCTGGGCATTCTTGAAGAGAAAACGAGTCCTTAAAAAAAATCTAATAAAATAATCACAGTGTTAGATTCTTATGGCCTTACACAGAATTAAGGGTTCAGTAACATTTACTGCTGTGGTTCTTGCATCTGGGGAAGTTGAACTCCTCTGCCTGGGATTCACACTTGCTTTGCAGTTGGCTTTATCCTTTTGACCAGAGATGGTTCACTCTTCATCTGTAACTGATGGCTCAGTTCAGAAGGAGCAATCTCCCTAAAAACTAATGACACATTTTTTGTCACAGAAATGGATGTTTACCTGCCACCTGGTCATTGCTGGTCCCAGTCACCACAGACCAAGATTGAGGATGAGAATGCTTTCTCCTGTGGGTGGGTCCTGTTTCCCAGTGTTTCTCCCTCCTGCAGGAGCTCCAGCCCCAACATCCCACCTGCCACCTCCAGAAGAACTCCAAATGCTAGGCCACACCCCAGGGGCATGTGGAGCACTATCCCCCCAACACACTCACATCAAGGAATTCCTCATGGTACAGAAGTTATATTTGAGTTACCAGTAGAAGTCTGGGACAGTCTATAAGCATGTTTTCCCTTTAGGAAAACTGTTCAGCAGTTTTTTTCACTGAGAGTTTCTCCCATGGTCTTCATTTTTGTTACAGGGATTCTTTCACCAGCATTTGGGGAAAAAAAAAATAAAGAAGAAGCAACAATTAGCTGTGTCTGTTAAGGTATAAATGTCATTGTAATGGCACTGGTTACTTTCCAATCATTTTTATGAGTCACTTTATTATCAGATTTTTATGCATGTACCATGACAAAGACATACGTTTGAAAAACTAAGCCATATGACCATGTGATGTCTCAGCTCTCCCTTGGTAAAAAGGTGGAATGTAACAATTCCCACCCTCCAAATAGAATATTTGGGGGATAACTGAAGTGATGGATATAAAGTGAAGTGAAGTGAAGTCGCTCATCATGTCCACCTTTTCGACCCCAGGACAGTAACCTACCACACTCCTTTGTCCATGGGATTTTCCAGCAAGAATACTGGGGTGGGTTGCCAATTTCCTTTTCCAGGGAAAACTTCCAATCCAGGGGTTGAACCCAGGTCTCCCACAGTGTAGGCAGACACTTCACTGTCTGAGTCACCGGGAAGTCCCATGGATGAAAAGTACCTGATAAATAGAAGTCTCAACAAGAAAACCATTAGCATTGCTGTGGCCATCCCACTAAAATCCTTCTCATCCCACTATATCCTCCTCATCCCACTATATCCTTCCATCCCACTATATCCTCTTTTCACAGGGGAGGAATTTGAAATGCGGGGAAAATTGTGAGTTGGCTGTGGTTACACTGCTTGTCAGATGTAAAACAATGTTTAAGGGAGCTCTATCCTTCTCCATGTTGAAATAGAAGAGAAGGTTGAAAAAAGAATCCAGGAGATAGGGGAAAAAAATAAGGAATTAAAGGCTTGAGAAGGAAGGACAAGACAAAAGAAAAATTAAAAGGAAAGAAAACAACACAGAGAGTTCTGCACTTACAGAGGCCCCCCAAAGAGATGGAGACATAAATGAAGGAAAATACAGAGATGCAGACATAGACATATACACTGAAGCCGAAAGAGAACAGAGAGGACATGTTGAATAAAAATGTAGAAAAGTGCTAAATTTCCCCAGGACCACACCTACCTCTGCACTAGCTGTGCACTGAACAATTCCAAGGAGTTACATTTCAAACAGGGCACAACATAAAATGGACCCTAAGAGTTGTGCAACCATGCAAATCTATGCCAAAAAGGGCCCTGGGACCCACAGTTTTCTATAGCAAGGTACTTGTCATAAGTAAGAAATGAACTTTAACACTGTCAGAGAAATATTCCTTTCCCTTCTAATCCTGATGAGTGGAAGAATAATCAGACAAAAAAAAAAATCCCAGAAAGAAAATGATGCGGCTTACAGTCCCCATACTTACTTGACTATGCACCTGAGAAGGCCACCAGCCCGAGGAGCACAAGCCACTTCATGCTTCTTTCCTGCTCCAAGTACTCGGGGAAGTTTGGGTTCTTTGCATGTAGTTTGGGGCCAGGTGCTCCTAGTTATATAAGCCGACCTGCCATAATTGCCCCCTTTAGGCCAAAAATGGATTTTATAAAAATACACAGCTCTCAATAAAATCTTACCTCCATCAGTGTCCTTGGTGAGTGGACTTTGAAGGTCTCAGAATACAGAGAATTATACTGCAATCTCTTCCTTGTCACTTGCCTGAAAAACCAAACTGATCTGCATGGACATCTAAGAGCAGGGGAAACTGCCAACTTGGAGAAAAAACTGCTAAGAACACCATAAAAATGAATATTAGGGGCCATGCTACCATTAATCATCTCACGTGTCTTCCTAGCCACTTCATGAGGTGTGTTTGTGGTCCTCAGTTGAAGAGGAGATTGCTAGGAGGACAAGCTATCAAATGGCAAAGTGAAGACTTCAGGGACAACCCCAGGGACATACAACTGCTTTAGGTAGTGGGTCTAATGGCAGAGATCAGGGCACCTGTGATGTCAGTCTGCATCAAAGATTTAGGGCAGAGCAGTACTTCAATTGCATGGTTTCAGTATTGGAAGAAATGTCATATGCTCCACAAGATATTTATATCATCCAACAAATGTACAAGGAAGAACTGTGTGCTGGTTCTGAGTTTAGAGGCTTCAAAGTCAAAGCTGATCAAGACAAAAGTAGTGTTTATCTTATGCAAGCTAGCAGTCTGGTTCTCACAAACTCATGGCCCCAGGAGCAAAGAAATGATAGTAGGACTAGTGGCCATGCTGGACCCTGGGCAGCACAGGCCTGACCACTGGGAGCAGCCTTTCCTCCACTTCAACCGTGATGGAAAGCAGGCCAGTTGGCCATGTTTTCAAGAGAATGAGAAGGTTGGATTATTATGTACAGCCTACTGATTTTAATGTTAGCAACTAATTCTCACCCCCCTCCACCCCCGGAAGAATAAAGTGGGAAAGTAACCTCCACAATGTGTGCGGAGTTCAGCCTTCATTCCATGCAGGTTTTTTTATTGGCCTAGAGGTGGGAGTGCAGTTGGGATGGAGAGGGATTTAATTCAAGTTAGGTGATTTAAAAAGAGACTGAATGCATACTAAACATGTTAGTTTTGTGGGGCCCCAAGCGATAATGACCAAGGAGCAGCACCCGCCCCGCGAGGGTCCGTCTCACTCTGACCCAGCGGCTGGACCCCGCGTACGTGTCGATTCTGCCCGCCCTGAGGTCTCACGGCGAAGCTGGTGGCCCCGGCCCGTCCAGCCCTGCGCTCGGCATCTCGTGAACACTAAGAAGGCCGTGGTTCGGAGTCACCCCGCACAGCGTCCTAGCTCCCACTCCCCCGCCCGGAGAGCCAGCAGCTGCCGCAGCGCCTGCTTCCTGTCTGACCTCAGAAAATAAATTTCCTTTACTTTTAAAAAAAAA
>JAJLRB010003238.1:0-10125 GCA_020976825.1 Odocoileus hemionus
TATAGTTGGTCAGACATATTTAAATAACAATGATGTCCATAAGCATTGATTTTTGATCTGTATTACCAAATCTGCCTCTCCCTACATTGGTAGAGGCGTAAATAGAAGTGTAAGGCAAATGAAGTAATTGAGAAATTTTGTCCCCCCTTTTGAATTGCCATAGAATCTGAGCTGACATCATAATTTGAATTTCTCCTTTATAATTGAATCAATTATTCCACGCCGAACAATAATTCCTTTTAAAAGCCAAATTAGATCAGCCCTGTAAAAGCCTGAAGGTTTTGTGGCGGCAGGGTCCAAAATTCCAGTAGGGTACTCTAGAAGGGACTGCTTAAGGGTAAAGGAAAAACATCATTTAGGGCTGGTATATTAATGGCAGCACTGCTGGACGTTGAGGGTTTGAGGGAAAAGATAGAATTTGCCCCTCTTTTTTGTTGCAGGGGACCTGGGAGGTCCCCTTCTTTGGAGTTTCTTGGAATAGGTTTTCCTTCAATATCAAATTTAATTTACTGTCTATGGCCCAGTGCTTTCCTCTGTGGCACCAAGGGCAAATTTTTGGAAGCTTTTTATTAGCCTTCTTAGGGCAGTCCCTTTTCAAATGGTATTTATCTCCACATGTAAAGCACCCTTCATGTCTCTTTTTAAAAGGTTGTAGCATTGTTTCAGCTAGTATTTGCATCTCTTTAAGTTTTAGATCCTAGATTGTGACAAGCCTTTATAAAATCAATAATAATCCTAGTCTGACAAATTGCAGCTATAGCACTTTGACATTTCTGATATGCATTCTGAAAAGCAAGAAGTGTCTCTAGCTGTTTTTTTGGTTTCTTCTCCGATTACAGTATGGGAAATAGCAGCTTCTAGTCTAGCTTAAAAATTAAGGTAACTTTTCATTAGGTTCCAACCAAGAGACATTTGGAGTTGCGACTGTTGGCAGAGGAGAAGCATTTGGAGCAGCCACGGAAGGGCTAGCAAAAAAATTTGAGATATTTTGTATTGTTTTAATTGAGCCTTTTGTAAAGTTTAATCATTTAATTTATATATGTATATAATATGTGTTTTGTCTGTTGCTGAATATTGGTAGGGCTAGAATATACATTGAAATGGCAGAATGACAGCTTTAATAAGAGCGCATATAGGCTAGAGATCAACTGAAATAATTTTCCTTCCTTGGCCGCTCATTTAACATTTTCTTTGACCCGAGGCAAATTCATAAGTCAAAAACTGCATTTATCAGGAAACTAAGGATTATGTTCTACTACTGTTTGAAGGCAAGCCTCTATTCACTGGCGTGAAAACAGAAGTCCCTGAAATGTAAAGAAGTGGTGAGCAAAGTAGAAAAATAATGGGGCTGGCCAGTCTTTTAACCCATGCCTTAGTATTTACAGACCTCAATATGTCCATGAGTCACTCCACTCGCGATATACCACGTATACCAGTGTCCCTGTCCTTTGGCCACATGTGCTGGGGTCCATTAATGGACCGGAAGCTTGTGGTCCGGAGTTTGCAATCAGAAAGGAAAAGAGAGAAGGAGGCTGATATCCCTTGGTTTACACAGAGGACCAATATTGTCCTTGACACAGGGTTTGCAGAACTCACCAAGGTAACAGGCGCCCTCTCGAGGGGGTCTTAGAAGCCCGGGCAGAAATGTGAGCACGATGGCTCTCCACGCTCCAGAGAGTCACTCTGGAAAAGATAGAGAGCGAGAAAAAGAGAGAGAGAGACACAAAAAAAAAAAGACCCGGGGACCTAATCTCTAATGGAGCAAAGGTGCTTTAATGATTTTTCTATGAGTATATACAGGCTGCAGTACAAGAAACTTCTTTCGGGAATGATAGAGTTCAGCAAACCAAACAAACTGTAACGGTTACCAAGGGAACAAGGAGTAATACTAGTCACAAGGTCAGGAGACAATCCATATCTCAAGAAGGGGGAAGGGGACTAAGCAGTTTTGTCTTAAAGAGTTGCTCTGCTGAACTTGGTGTTCCTCTGGACTTTGGACGTGTGTTCTCGGGGATACTCTGTTGTTGTTTAAAGGAAGTCAAGCCACTTCTCATGTTTGATGGGGAATTCGGGATGGCTCTGGAGCACATGCAGGGAATCTGGACGCATCTCGAGGCAATTTGCCGAACACAGAGCCCTTTCTTGTTGCTACGGTGACATCAGGGTCCCTCTAGACTTATGACAGTGTTCTTGGGGACTCTCTGAAGTTCCATCCAGGGAATCCAGACTCCTTTCATGTTTGATGGGGAACACGGAATTGCTCTGCATGCAATGCAGGGGAATCGGGCCTCATCTGGCAGCGAGGGGGAAGTCTCGTGTTCTTTTGTCGAGTTGCGGTGGGAACCTGGGGTATATTCTCGAGTTAGGACTTGGATGGCCCTTCAAAACTCGAGTTTGTTCAGCAAAGTCAGGACTCATGTCTAGTTGCGAGGGACACCTCGAGATTCTCATCGAGGCTTGGCAGGGCAATAGGGATGCCTCTTTAGGTGAGACTTGAGACCCAGTGTCCCGTTCAGCTCCCACAGAGATTGTCGGATTCCTATCAATTTTTAAGCGGAGTCAGGCTTGTTGTCCTTTGGACGCATTGAACTCCAAGTTCCTCTCGAATTTTCAAGGGGATGTGAGGCCTCCTGTCGAAATGACACGGGGAACTAGGGCTTTCTCTAAAGTCTCCACAGGGCATTCACACATCCCTTCATCTTGGGAGATGAAAGACTAGCCTGCATTCAAGTCACTGGAGGGAAATCCGGCCATATTTCGAGTCACGGCAACTCGGTGCTCATTCCACTTGAGGCAGCAAACTCAGGGTCCCTCTCACATACCTATAGCTAAGAGATAGGCCTCCTGTTGAGGTGCTTGTGGAAAGTTGCATTCCTCTTGAGTCAAAATTAGGGAATCAGCTCTCATCTCGAGATGATTTGGTGTACCCGTATCTTTCCTTGAGTTGGTGTGCTGAACTTGGTGTTCCTCTGGACTATATTTCACTTTTCTATAGCAACCATGAAATATCTTGTATGTTAGCATTGTATAGATCATTGAACATATTTATCAAATCATAATGTATTGTATATACATCCATTCCAGTACAAATATATATTTATATTCATTAACAGCTCAAAATCTCTTCAGCTTTTCTGCAAGAAAATCCCCTTATAAGAGTAAGCCAATGTTCAGCAATTAATGCTTTAAAATCCTAATTCATTTCGAAATGACCCAGCCATTCAAAAAACTTCTACTACTTAGTTCAGCACAACTCCACAACCTAAGTCACTCTAATTCCAAGAGACCACTCCAGATAATAGAGAATAGATCATTTTAGCAAAAATACAACTTTTTTAATAGAGCTTATCTAAAAGTATTCATATATATATATATATATTTATATATATATATATATACATAAAGAATTACCTTCCCTTTTGTTTGACAATCGTATCTTACCCCAAATCAAGGCATAAAAAAAGTATTTTATAATGTTGATGACTCAAGACATGTCCCTACTAGATTAACAAATAATTATATTGAAATTACATTCACAATTTAATAAACATTATACCCAACGTTGAACACCCTTCAGTTCATGTAAAGCTGAATCCAAATAGAGCCCATTAATTCCAAACTATCTAAAAACGAAAACATACATTGAGACATAGATAATTTTAGATACATAGACATAGTTCCCCTTATGAAATTTAAAATATCTTTTTGTTTATTTATTTATTTTGGGCTCCACCAATTTGCTCATTGCTGGAGTCCTAGATAGAGTGGGATGCATATGCCAAGGACATGATAAGAGTTAACTTAAGGTTTTTTCTTAGGCCTACTTTTATTTCAAAGGCAGAACTGGAATTCCAAAAAATACATAAATATATATATATACATATATATATATATATATATATATATATATATATATATATATATATTTTAACAAGTTAACCTATCCTTTACTACACGTGAATCAAGTACCGGTTTTGCAATTTCAATAAAGATTTTATTTTCCTCAGTTTTCACTGGAGTCTAAAGTATATGATAGCCATTCAGTGTCAAAAATAAACTTTCTCAGTTTTGTTACTATTGTGTATTATTAATGATATATGCATGAGGGAATTTTTGTCACATAGGATGTGAAGCCTTGGCTGCAAAATTTTGACAAATGCTAGGACTGTCATGGAGAGGGCAATGGAACCGCATTTCAGTACTCTTGTCTGGAGAATATCAGGGATAGGGAAGCCTGGTGGGCTGACAGCTATGGGGTCGCATAGAATAGGACACGACTGAAGTGACTTAGCAGCATCAGTAGCAGGACTTTTAAGCATACCATGAGGTAACATAGTCTACTGAAATCATTTATGAGGCCCGATATGATTAGGAAAAGGGAGAGAGAAAGTTAGTCTCTCCTGGTCTTAAGGATGTAAAGGCATATTAAAACATCAATCTTGTGATCAGTAATAATAATGTGCCAATTTTGAGGAAAAGTAATGGGATCTCTGGTTACAATGCAGCCCCAGATTGCAAAAAAGGATTATCATTTTTAAACTCTGTTAAGAGACACCATTTGTAATATTTCCTTTGTATAACAAAAATAGGAGAGTTTCAAAACGAGCAAGATTCTTCAATATGTTTCCATTTTAATTGTGTGTTCATAAGTTCTTTAGTAGCTTGTAATTATTTCTTTCATAAGGGGCCATTGCTTTGTCTAAATAGGCGCATAAATTTTCTCCACTATTTTAATAACTATTTTGTTTGTAAAATGAGCTGTGGCCCCTAGGAAAAATGTGGAATGTATATCTGATTTGCCATTGCATAATTAAGACGCTTCCTATGAGTTTAAGGGGTGCATCTATCACATAAATTCTTAATGTTGTAGGTTGGCCTTTTGGTCTATCATATGTGTAGATTTGAATATTTTGATAAATATATAGTAGTTTGGCTTGAGAAATTCCTGCAATTGGGCAAGAGACCTTTTGTATAGGTCAGGATTTGTGCTAAAGTACTTTCGAAATGATAATATTAGACCCATTGCTGAGGGGTCCAGAAAGTATTTTACCGTTAATTTTGATATATTTATAGTTGGTCAGACATATTTAAATATAACAATGATGTCCATAAGCATTGATTTTGATCTGTATTACCAAATCTGCCTCTCCCTACATTGGTAGAGGCGTAAATAGAAGTGTAAGGCAAATGAAGTAATTGAGAAATTTTGTCCCCCCTTTTGAATTGCCATAGAATCTGAGCTGACATCATAATTTGAATTTCTCCTTTATAATTGAATCAATTATTCCACGCCGAACAATAATTCCTTTAAAAGCCAAATTAGATCAGCCCTGTAAAAGCCTGAAGGTTTGTGGCGGCAGGGTCCAAAATTCCAGTAGGTACTCTAGAAGGGACTGCTTAAGGGTAAAGGAAAACATCATTTAGGGCTGGTATATTAATGGCAGCACTGCTGGACGTTGATGGTTTGAGGGAAAAGATAGAATTTGCCCCTCCTTTTTGTTGCAGGGGACCTGGGAGGTCCCCTCTTTGGAGTTTCTTGGAATAGGTTTTCCTTCAATATCAAATTTTAATTTACTGCCTATGGCCCAGTGCTTTCCTCTGTGGCACCAAGGGCAAATTTTTGGAAGCTTTTTATTAGCCTTCTTAGGGCAGTCCCTTTTCAAACGGTATTTATCTCCACATGTAAAGCACCCTTCATGTCTCTTTTTAAAAGGTTGTAGCATTGTTTCAGCTAGTATTTGCATCTTTTAAGTTTTAGATCCTAGATTGTGACAAGCCTTTATATAATCAATAATAATCCTAGTCTGACAAATTGCAGCTATAGCACTTTGACATTTCTGATATGCATTCTCAAAGCAAGAAGTTCTCTAGCTGTTTTTTTGGTTTCTTCTCCGATTACAGTATGGGAAATAGCAGCTTCTAGTCTAGCTTAAAAATTAAGGTAACTTTTCATTAGGTTCCAACCAAGAGACATTTGGAGTTGCGACTGTTGGCAGAGGAGAAGCATTTGGAGCAGCCACGGAAGGGCTAGCAAAAAAATTTTGAGATATTTTGTATTGTTTTAATTGAGCCTTTTGTAAAGTTTAATCATTTAATTTATATGTATATAATATGTGTTTTGTCTGTTGCTGAAATATTGGAAGGGCTAGAATATACATTGAAATGGCAGAATGACAGCTTTAATAAGAGCGCATATAGGCTAGAGATCAACTGGAATAATTTTTCCTTCCTTGGCCGCTCATTTAACATTTTTCTTTGACCCGAGGCAAATTCATAAGTCAAAACTGCATTTATCAGGAAACTAAGGATTATGTTCTACTACTGTTTGAAGGCAAGCCTCTATTCACTGGCGTGAAAAAAGAAGTCCCTGAAATGTAAAGAAGTGGTGAGCAAAGTAGAAAAATAATGGGGCTGGCCAGTCTTTTAACCCATGCCTTAGTATTTACAGACCTCAATATGTCCATGAGTCACTCCACTCGATATACCACGTATACCAGTGTCCCTGTCCTTTGGCCACATTGCTGGGGTCCATTAATGGACCGGAAGCTTGTGGTCCGGAGTTTGCGATCAGAAAGGAAAAGAGAGAAGGAGGCTGATATCCCTTGGTTTACACAGAGGACCAATATTGTCCTTGACACAGGGTTTTGCAGAACTCACCAAGGTAACAGGCGCCCTCTCGAGGGGGTCTTAGAAGCCCGGGCAGAAATGTGAGCACGATGGGCTCTCCACGCTCCAGAGAGTCAGCTCTGGAAAAGATAGAGAGCGAGAAAAAGAGAGAGAGACACAAAAAAAGACCCGGGGACCTAATCTCTAATGGAGCAAAGGTGCTTTAATGATTTTTCTATGAGTATATACAGGCTGCCAGTACAAGAAACTTCTTTCGGGAATGATAGAGTTCAGCAAACCAAACAAACTGTAACGGTTACCAAGGGAACAAGGAGTAATACTAGTCACAAGGTCAGGAGACAATCCATATCTCAAGAACGGGGAAGGGGGACTAAGCAGTTTTGTCTTAAAGAGTTGCTCTGCTGAACTTGGTGTTCCTCTGGACTTTGGACGGTGTTCTCGGGGATACTCTGTTGTTGTGTTTAAAGGAAGTCAAGCCACTTCTCGTGTTTGATGGGGAATTCGGGATGGCTCTGGAGCACATGCAGGGAATCTGGACTCATCTCGAGGCAATTTGCCGAAACACAGAGCCCTTTCTTGTTGCTACGGTGACATCAGGGTCCCTCTAGACTTGTGACAGTGTTCTTGGGGACTCTCTGAAGTTCCATCCAGGAATCCAGACTCCTTTCATGTTTGATGGGGAACACGGAATTGCTCTGCATGCAATGCAGGGGAATCGGGCCTCATCTGGCAGCGAGGGGGAAGTCTCGTGTTCTTTTGTCGAGTTGCGGTGGGAACCTGGGGTATATTCTCGAGTTAGGACTTGGATGGCCCTTCAAAACTCGAGTTTGTTCAGCAAAGTCAGGACTCATGTCTAGTTGCGAGGGACACCTCGAGATTCTCATCGAGGCTTGGCAGGGCAATAGGGATGCCTCTTTAGGTGAGACTTGAGACCCAGTGTCCCGTTCAGCTCCCACAGAGATTGTCGGATTCCTATCAATTTTTAAGCGGAGTCAGGCTTGTTGTCCTTTGGACGCATTGAACTCCAAGTTCCTCTCGAATTTTCAAGGGGATGTGAGGCCTCCTGTCGAAATGACACGGGGAACTAGGGCTTTCTCTAAAGTCTCCACAGGGCATTCACACATCCCTTCATCTTGGGAGATGAAAGACTAGCCTGCATTCAAGTCACTGGAGGGAAATCCGGCCATATTTCGAGTCACGGCAACTCGGTGTTCATTCCACTTGAGGCAGCAGCAAAACTCAGGGTCCCTCTCACATACCTATAGCTAAGAGAGGCCTCCTGTTGAGGTGCTTGTGGAAAGTTGCATTCCTCTTGAGTCAAAATTAGGGAATCAGCTCTCATCTCGAGATGATTTGGTGTACCCGTATCTTTCCTTGAGTTGGTGTGCTGAACTTGGTGTTCCTCTGGACTATATTTCACTTTTCTATAGCAACCATGAAATATCTTGTATGTTAGCATTGTATAGATCATTGAACATATTTATCAAATCATAATGTATTGTATATACATCCATTCCAGTACAAAATATATATTTATATTCATTAACAGCTCAAAATCTCTTCAGCTCTTCTGCAAGTAAAAAATCCCCTTATAAGAGTAAGCCAATGTTCAGCAATTAATGCTTTAAAATCCTAATTCATTTCGAAATGACCCAGCCATTCAAAAACTTCTACTACTTAACCTAAGTCACTCTAATTCCAAGAGATACCACTCCAGATTATAGAGAATAATATCATTTTATCAAAAATACAATTTTTTTAATAGAGCTTATCTAAAAGAGTATTCATCTATATATAATTTATATTACATATATATATATACATTATATATAATTATATATATATACATAAAGAGTTACCTTTGTTTGACAATCGTATCTTACCCCAAATCAAGGCATAAAAAAAGTATTATATAATGTTGAATGACTCAAGACATGTCCCTACTAGATTAACAAATAATTATATTGAAATTACACATTCACAATTTAATAAACATTATACCCAACGTTGAACACCCTTCAGTTCATGTAAAGCTGAATCCAAATAGAGCCCATTAATTCCAACTATCTAAAAACGAAAACATACATTGAGACATAGATAATTTTAGATACATAGACATTAGTTCCCCTTATTGAAATTTAAAATATCTTTTTGTTTATTTATTATTTTGGGCTCACCAATTTGCTCATTGCTGGAGTCCTAGATAGAGTGGGATGCATATGCCAAGGACATGATAAGAGTTAACTTAAGGTTTTTTCTTAGGCCTACTTTTATTTCAAAGGCAGAACTGGAAAGTTCCAAAAAATACATCTCGATATATACATATATATATAATATATTGATATATTTATATAGTATATATATATATTTTAACAAGTTGAACCTATCCTTTACTACACAGTGAATCAAGTACCGGTTTTGCAATTTCAATAAAGATTTTATTTTCCTCAGTTTTTCACTGGAGTCTAAAGTATATGATAGCCATTCAGTGTCAAAAAATAAACTTTCTTCAGTTTTGTGTTACTATTGTGTATTATTAATGATATATGCATGAGGGAATTTTTGTCACATAGGACGTGGAAGCCTTGGCTGCAAAATTTTGACAAATGCTAGGACTGTCATGGTGAGGGCAATGGAACCGCATTTCAGTACTCTTGTCTGGAGAATCTCAGGGATAGGGGAAAGCCTGGTGGGCTGACAGCTATGGGGTCGCATAGAATAGGACACGACTGAAGTGGACTTAGCAGCATCAGTAGGCAGGACTTTTAAGCATACCATATGAGGTAACATAGTCTACTGAAAATCATTTATGAGGCCCGATATGATTAGGAAAAGGGAGAGAGAAAGTTAGTCTCTCCTGGTCTTAAAGGATTTGTAAAGGGCATATTTAAAAACATCAATCTTGTGAATCAGTAATAATAATGTGCCAATTTTGAGAAAAGTAAATGGGATCTCTCTGGTTACAATGCAGCCCCAGGATTGCAAAAAAGGATTATCCATTTTTAAACTCTGTTAAGAGACACCATTTGTAATATTTCCTTTGTATAACAAAAATAGGAAGGTGGAGTTCAAAACGAGCAAGATTCTTCAATATGGGTTTCCATTTTAATTGTGTGTTCATAAGTTCTTTAGTAGCTTGTAATTATTTCTTTCATAAGGGGCCATTGCTTTGTCTAAATAGGCGCATAAATTTTTCTCCATTTATTTTTTAATAACTACTTTGTTTGTAAAAGAGCTGTGGCCCCTAGGAAAAATGTGGAATGTATATCTGATTTTGCCATTGCATAATTAAGACGCTTCCTTATGAGTTTAAGGGGTGCATCTATCACATAAATTCTTAATGTTGTAGGTTGGCTTTTGGATCTATCCTATGTGTAGATTTGAATATTTGAGATTAAATATATAGTAATTGGCTTGAGAAATTCCTGCAATTTGGCAAGAGACCTTTTGTATAGGTCAGGATTTGTGCGCTAAATTACTTTCGAAATGATACAATTA
>JAJLRB010003239.1:0-10123 GCA_020976825.1 Odocoileus hemionus
CAGAAAGCTAGAGGCAACCATATTCCTGGGAAAGGAATGAAAGGCAGGCCACAGAGTTTGGGCAGTGGTGTGCTAGCAAAGCTTAAGAACAGATTCTCTTTCACAACTGGATAAAAGGGAGAGAGACTCTGAGTGTGCTAATCCCTTCAGTTGTGTCCAACTCTTTGCGCCCCCATGTCTATAGTCCACCAGCTCTGGGACAGCCTGTCGATGGGATTCTCCAGGCAAGAATACTAAGGGTTGCCATTTCCTTCTCCAGGGCATCTTCCCACCCGGGATTGAACCGGGGCCCTCTCATGTCTCCTGCACGGCAGACAGTTTCTACCACTGGTGCCATCGGGGAAGGCCCCCTGAGCAGTTGCATTTGCCAATTTACATGGTATAAATTCTCCCACCATGGCTGTTTTCAAGCTACCTGTGTGGCATCAACAAGCCCCAAAACTGAAAATGTAACAGCCAGCGATCGTGAACCAGTCTGAGCAAGGAGCCTGGGAGCGGGGGGACTGCCCCTGGCCCCACGTGGGAGGCTGTTTCCCTGGCACTGACGCCCCTGGGTGTCCCCCTTTGGGCAACAACTAACAGTTCATGGCAGAGGCAGGTCCAACAAGGGGTTCCATGTCCAATCTAGTGAAATCTCCATCTGTGCCCCCTCCCCCATCTCCTTAAAGGGGCAGAAGTAGGATGATGGCTATCATAGAGAGGCCAGACCTTGCCCAGCCCTCTCTCCACCACTGTCCCCTACCCCACTGGGAGCCACGGGTCCACACAGAGAAGATGGCAGGTCACCTTGGGGGATTTATTGGGGCCGGGGTGGAAGCGGGAGATATTATGCACTGAAGGCCACACCCAAAGGAATCAAGGGGAATTTCTATTTAGGGAGGAAATCAATAGGAATTTCAAGGTGGGAAAAGGGGGATCACCTTTAATTGGAGTTCTCGTCCATTGGGTCTCTGGTGGCCAGGCTCACCAGGCCTCGGACAGCCAGAGAAGACCCCCACCTTGACATGGCCCCACCTGGATACCTCCCATCATAACAACCCTTCCTATGGCCTCTGTTTAGGAGGCTGGGTTGAGTAGGGAGAGCCCCTGGAATTACGCAGTGAGAACACTGTTTTTTCCTCATCGTTGGGGACCTCATCACGAGGGGGAAATTTCAGATGTGTAGGCACAGAGAGGTAAGCCATTTACCCAAGCCACACAGCTTGGAAACAGAAGCTGAGATTTGAACCCCAGCCAACCCGGGACCAGAAGCTGGGGTCCAACCACCGTCTCTGCTGCCTCATAGGATGCGATAGTCTTACTAGATGTTGTCCTAGATTGTCTGGTGCTATCAGGTAGGTGGGGGCTGACTGACTGGGGTCCAGAAGCCTGCCCGGGAGAGGGCAGGGTGGGTGCCAGCCACGTGGGAGGGCCCTGAGACAGGCTGTCGCCAACACTGCCTCCCAAAGCGACACACACAGCCCATCCCCTGGGCCACATCCCCACAAGCAAAGGACACTCTTGAGAGGAGCCTGGACCACCCAGTCCTCAGCAGACCCCATCAAGGGAAAGATCTGCTGCTGGACGTACCTGGCAAAGAACTGAGGGGGAATCAGGGAGCTCACCCCCAAGCAAAGCTGGAGCCATCCTGGGGGTGACCTGGGCTGGGTCAAAGCAAGGGAATTCCCCTGACCAAGGGCCTACTTTGTGCCAGCCCTTTTCTAGGGGCTTTCCCTGGTTTCACTAGGTCCTCCCACACACCCTGTGAAAGTCGTGTCAACCCCAGAAGCAGAGCTGAGGGAGCAAGAGAGGGGAAAGGGCCACCTCCCAACCCCCTAAATAGTGCTTCAGAAAGTGTCTGATTCTTTGAAATTTCTAGGGACTGTAGCCTCCCAGACTCCTCTGCCCCATGGTTCTCAGGCCAGCACCCTGGAAGTGGGATCCTTCCCCCGTTCTTAAGGCAATGTGTTAGTCTGATGACTCCCTCAGACTTTGATTTTAAGGGGAAAAAAAGACTTAAAAGAAATTAGTGGCGAAGGAGCAATTCACAAGTGGGAAAGAGGGGGGAGGAGTCTAGGGGGATGGCTCCTTAATGTTTCAACCTGCTTTCACCACCCCCCGCCCATGGAGACCCTCACTTAAACCCTGCTGTTTAGAAAACAAAACCCAGGGGGGAAAGGAACTTACCAAGATCGGGTGGAGGGGCAAAAGAGAGGAACATAGAGAAACACAAAAACTAAGTCAGATTCAGAGCCAAATCTAGCCCCCATGGGTTGGGCAGGAAGCTGAGGTTGAGTTGTAAAAGGCGAGCCAGGCGGGCAGATACCTAATGCTTGGGAAGTCCCCCAACCCCCACTTCCCTCTATTCCAGCCCAAACCTGCAGGGCGCCAAGGACACAGACACTAGATGGGTGAAATTCTACATCGGCCCTTCCCTCAAGTCAAGGGGCTTTGGCCCCTCTGACCTCATTTTCCCCTTGTCTGAAACATGTCGTAAAGATTGCAAAAAGCATGGAATGTAAGGGGCTTCCCTGAGAAATGCCAAGGGACATTTGCTGACAGAGGCCCCCTGGACAGATGGACTGAGAGATGAGCAGGGCCCTGAAGGGAAGGACCATGTCCTGCCCTATCAGCCAGCCTGGCAGAAGGTCCCCAAGAGACGCCGTCACCCCCACTCAGGCAGTGGGATGCATAATCTGAGCGTGGGCCCTGCCACTGTCTGCCCTCCCTCACCCCTCACTTTCCTCTCCATTCTTGAAGGCACAACAGCACAGCCTCTGCTGACCCCCAGCTCAGGCACACTGCACCCCATTTTATTTTGGGGGAGCAAGGCCCAAATTTCCAAATGAACCTCCACTGAGGGACCAAGCAGGGGCTACCCAGAGGACCGGAACTATCAGCGCTTCACCGGGCTCTCGCTTGGGCACCAGCTCACCATTCTTCTCCTCAAATCTCAGACAGGCCCACAGATGGGGATTCTAATCGCTGCATCATGGATTGAGGAAACAGGCCCAGGACAGGAACTCTTTGTCCAAGACTCCCACGGGCCCTGGCCCTGTCTGATTCCACACCCATGCCGCCCCACCTGGGCAGGAGGGCCTGGGGTTTTGTGTCCAGCGCTTCTGCACCCCACATGTGGGCATGGCCTCTTTCCCCCCCTCCTCCGTACCCCTGACCTGAACCTGCCTGGGTCCAGGCAGAGCTGAGGCCTGTCCCTGCCCCGTGTCGGTCAGCAGGCTCACTGGGTTTGCCGGTTATTGGGAAACTGCGAGGCCCTTTCATCTCATTAAGTCCAGGAGCGGGTCAGCAGCTTTACAGCCCCATAAAGCATCGCTCATGGCCACTTCCAACACAGCTCACCCTGCACCCCTTCCCTCCCCGGCCAGGGAGGACAAGTTTCTTCTCAGAGCAGCTAATCTCCCAGACTCATAAACCACCAGAAATACCAGGGGGGCTGTGCCCTGAAAGATAATTACAGGGTGACCCCTTTTGCCTGGGGGTTTGGTGCGGAGGGAGCAGAGTCCACTCGACAGAGGCTTCAGATTTTCTGTCCTCACAGGCAGGCCCTGTTCTATGAGCACTTTGGGGCCGATTATCTCATTAAGGCCTCAAAACAGTCCGATAGGGCAGGGTCCCTAACCTCCGGGATCTAATGCCTGATGATCTGAATGGAACTGATGTAATATAAATAGAAATAAAGTGCACAAAAAAATTAATGTGCTTGAATCACCTAAACCATCCTTCTACAACCCCCATCTGTGGAAAAAAATCTTCCACAAAACTGGTCCCTGGCATCAAAATCTTGGGGACTGCTGCGATAGGGAGATGGTATTATTAGCTCCATTTTAACAGATTGGGAAACTGAGGCTGGGAGTGGTTGGGAGGCACACTTGGCCAAGGTGGGGAGGCAGAGCTGGAATTTGAACCCAAGCCAAGTTCCTAAGGGGCTTGTGCTGACTGCGGCAACCCCCTTTTTCCTCCAGTTTTAGGAGGAACCCCCAAATGCCCCAGAAACCCCTGCTTGCGTGCAAAATGAGGCCCACAGTAGCCACAGTACATGATTCTTGCGGGTTCCCCACCTCACCCCATGTTTGCAATATTTCATCAACCCCCAGAGACACTCAAGTCTTCCTGGAAGCCCCCCAAGGGGTCTCGTGTGGGCTCGGAAGTCTGTCCACTCAGGCCCCCTCCCCCGGGCCCCTGTGGGTGTCCCCCAGTGGCAAATCGCCACCCAAGCGGGTTTCAATTCTCCCGCTTCACATGCCTCTGCTTCTCTGTTTCAGACATCTCCCCTGCTGCTCGAAGGGTCACCCCACCCCTTACCCACCTCTCAGTCCGGGACCCACCTCTGAGCATGGAAATATCCTGTCTCTTCGTCTGGGCCGGGGTCCAGCCCTGGGTCTGTGGCCTGGCCATTCTGGTCTGGGCTGACCACGGGATGAACCCAACGAGCCTCACTTGCCTCTCCGTAAATTGGAGTCAGCTGTGAGGAAGAGATGTGAGAATCTGAGTCCCGCGCGGCCCGAACCCCAAGTCCCCCCGCGCGCCCGAACCCAAGTCTCGCGGTGCCAGGCCTTGTGGCTCCTGCTCTCCAGGCCTCCCCGATGGGCCCCCTCCCTGCACTAACTGCCTCCCTCCTTGCCAGCCCCTCCCACCCAAACTCCTCTCAAAGGGGTCCCACCCCGCTCACTTTCGTCGGACCCTGCTCCGTGGCCGCACCCCGGGCCTTTTCTTAAGCCCCACACTCCACTGCCCCTGCCAAACACTCCTACACCCCCTCCTGCCCACCACTCAGTATACACACCCCTTCACCTCTCCCCAGCCTGGCTTGGAAGGTGAGGAAAAAAGAGGACCGCTGCCCAAGCCCTCATCCGAGACCTTCAGGTTTTAAAAAAACCAGGGTACCTCTGAGGTGGGGCTTCCCAGGGGGTGCTAGTGGTAAAGAACCTGCCTGCCGATGCGGGAGACATAAGAGATGTGGGTTCGACGTCTGGTCAGAAGATCCCCTGGAGGAGGGCATGGCAACCCACTCCATATTCTTGCCTGGAGACTCCATGGACAAGGAACCTGGCAGACTACAACCCATAGGGTCGCACAGAGTCAGACACGATTTGAAATAATTTAGCATGCACTACCCCAGGGAAGAGGAGGGGAGGAGAGAGGTAAACCCCCCCCCCATTTCCTCAGTGGAAAACTTGCTGGGCAGCAATAGTTGACTGTTGTTGCCATACTGGAGCATGGGAGTGAAGGACAGGGGCCACAGTGTTTCAAAAACTCAATTACAGTTGGGGGACACACACCTGTCCTCGGGCCACACAAGTGTACATGCACAAATCCTTTGTGGTCCAGTTTCTCCCTACATCTTACTTCCTAATCTGCAACCTCAGCACACCCCATTACCAGGAAAATCTGACCCAGAACATCCTAAAAGTTCAGATTTAAAAAAACCCTGTACATATGCCACATGTGTCTGACTTGTGTACACAGTTAAAACATGACATACAAGACCACAAACAGCGTGCATGGTGGGCACAGGTAAAACACACATCCTCGTTTAGTCATGGACAAAAATGTACGACAGATGCACATGCAGGCACATGCACACAAATTCAGAGGCCTGCACACCTGAAAAACCGGCATGTACACGCAATCCATGTACACACAATCCATGCACAAGCGTGAACCGGGGCACACGTGCACTTCCAGAGAATATACATATACATTCAGGAATTCACTCACACACAGATTCAGAGCCTGCTGGCTGCTGAGGCAGCACACAGGCGTGTGCATTCCTCGTGTGGGGGTGCTGCTCACAGGAAGAGCCCAGCCTCACCTGCCCCCCCCCCCGGTGAGTTAGCCAGATGCCACTGTTCACCTTCACCCCCAAGCCCTGGGAGTCCTTCAGTCAGGGCAGGGCCTTTTGAGCCCATGACAGTCCCCTCAGGCTGTGTCCTGGCAGAAAAGTGGGCACAAAGGAACCCGCACCCCGCATCATGGCAACAGAGATTGCCCACACGCCCAGCACGCCATCACACTGTGCCTACCCAGGGGCCCAAAAGAGCCCCAGCCCACCCCCAGCAGCCATCTTTGGCCCTTTCAGTAGGGACCCAGCAGATGGCCCACCAAAAGTTGGCCAGCGGGGTGATTTCCCAAAAAGAAGGAGGAAGAGGGGGGATGGGAAAGAGTGGCAGGAAAGGGGAACGGAGGAGGGACCACCAGGGAGAGCTGTCCGTCTTTAGGGGTAGGGCATCCCGCCATTCCTAAGGGGGCCCCTTTAAGGGAAATTGCATACAAATTTACTGCTTGCCTGGTGTTCACTGTCTGGGCACCCTCTCTGCTTAGAACCTAGATCGAGGTAGCGCATATAGTAGGTGCTTAATCAATGTCTGTTGAATGAATGTCCAGCTCTGAGCAACTGTCCCCCACCCCCCTTCAGCTACCCCTTCTGGCTGGTAGCCAGTCTCCTCCCCCCACCTGGCAGAAAGAGCTTTCTCGTGCCCTGACCGCCCCCCCACACTGATGGTCTCATGGGGCTGCCCCCGGAGGAGGAGAGAGGCCTGCTTGAAGAAGGAGCCCCCCACCAGGCAGTCCTTCCCCAGGGGCCTCCCAGGCACACACTGTCCTAGCAGTGGATCCTCTCTCAGGTGCCGGGCCATCATCCAGAAACTCCCCCCCCTCCCAAATCCTGACCTCTGCCCCACACATGACCTTCAGCCATCCTTTCAGGTCCTATTTCCCTTTCCCTTAAAATTGCTCCCCTCATGTGCTCCCCAACAATCACCCGACAACCCTTTTTTTCATTGCCCTCAAACAGGAACAAGAAAAAAAAATGCCTTCTGTCCCTATTTTATTTAACCCCTGTAAATGGAAGTTCCCGCCAGAGCAGTCAGGCAAGAAAAAGGAATAAAAAGCATCCATTGGGAAAGAGAGAAAACCGTCTCATATGTAGAAGAGAAAAGAAAAATTCTTTTGTATAGAAAAATGTCAAGAAATCCACATGAAATACTATTAGATTTAAAAAAAAATTAAGCAGAGTTGCAAGATATAAGATCAATATAAAAAATATCAACTGTATTTTTATATATTTGCAATGAAAAACGAAAAATGAAGTTAAGAAAATCCCATTTACAATAGCATCAAAAAGAAATTATATACTTAGGAGTAAATTTTAACAAAGGAAATGCAATACTCTTAAAACTAAAAAAATGTTGTTTAAAGAAAGTAAACAAGATCTAAAAAAAGAAAAGATGCCTATATTCATGGATGGGGAAGGCAATATTCAAAATTGGGAATACTCCCAAATGATGTATGTGTTAAATGCAATCTTTAACAAACTCCCAGCTTCATTCTTGCAATAAGGACAAGTTGATCCTGAAATTTTATGGAATACAAGGGGAAAAAGAAATCCCAAAAAAAATTTGAAAGAGAGCAAGTAGAAAATACTCACACTTTCTGATTTCAACACTTACTACAAAGTAATAGGAATCAACACTGTATGGTACAATGTGGAGTTTTGACACACAATCAATGGGAAAAGAATTGAGTTTGGAAACAAATCCTCAATCCTAAAGGAAATCAATCCTGAATATTCATTGAAGGACTGGGTGCTGAAGCTGAAGCTCCAAACTTTGCCACCTGATTCAAGGAACTGACTCTTAGAAAAGCCCCTGATGCTGGGAAAGATTGAAGCAGGGGGAGAAGGGGACGACAGAGGATGAGATAGTTTGGATGGCATCACTGACTCTATGGATTGGATTTGAGCAAGCTCTGGGAGTTGGTGATGGGCAGGAAGCCTGGGGTGCTGCAGTCTGTTTAAAGGGCAAAAAGAGTCGGACACACTGAGCAACTGAACTGAATTGAAGAAAACTCTCAAATTTAAAGTTAATTGGCATTTGACAATAGTACCAACACAAACAATGGAGGAAGAGTATCTTTCAAAAAATAAATGGTTGCTGAGAAAATGTAGATCAAGATGCAAAAGAATGAAAGTAGACCCTTATCTCACATCATATGCAAAAAATAATTCAAAATAGATCAAACACCTAAATATAAAAGTAAAACTAAAACTCAAAAAAAAAAAAAACACACATAAAACTCCTATGAGAAAAATGAAAGTGAAAGTCAAAGTCGCTCAGTTGTGTCCAACTCTTTGCAACCCCGTGGACTGTAGCCCACCAGGGCTCCTCTGTCCAGGGGGATTCTCCAGGCCTAAAGACTACGAGAGTGGGTTGCCACGCCCTCCTCCGGGGATCTTCCCAACTCAGGATTGCACCCAGGTCTCCCACATTGAAGTAGATTCTTTACTATCGAACCACAGGGAAGCCCCCTTAGAATGCTTAGAAGAAAAGCAAACATGCAAATCTTGGATCAGCAATGGTTGTTAGATATAACATCTAAAGCACAGTAACCAAATAAAAAATAAATAAGGAGGACATCATATTTGATGAGAACTTTTGAGAGGTGATTTCTGAGGAGTTTCTGTTCTAGGTACCATGATCGACAGGATGTCACTAGCAACTTCCCAGAGCAGTGTGTTAGTATCAATAGCTTTTCTCTCCATTGGTCAGTGATACAGTACCTGGAACATACTGTTGAAAAGATCTGCTTGCTTCCTGAAATTACAGTGCTGGATTACACAACCCTGGGGTGGCTGTAGTGACAAGGAAGCTAGAACTAAAAGTCAAATAAATAAGTAAATAAATAAATGATTTTGGACTCAAAATACACTATGAAGAAAGGGAAAATCAAGGAATTCCCTGGTGTTCCAGTAGCTAAGACTCCATGATCCCAATGCAGGGGGCCCAGGTTCAATCCCTATCAGGAATAGATCCCACCTGCTCAACTGACAGGACTAGGCTTCACTTTCAGCCTTTGCCCTAATTCCCTCCATGTGTGTGTGCATGTGTGTGTGTGGCATGTATGCATCTCAGTCATGTCCAGCTGTTTGCAACCCCGTGGACTGTAGCCCACCAGGTTCCTCTGTCCATGGGATTTCCAGGCAAGAATACTGAGTGGGTTGTCATTTCCTCCTCTGGGATCTTCCTGACCAGGGATTGAACCCATGTCCCCTGCGTCTCCTGCACTGGCAGGTAGATCCTTTACCACTGAGCCACTCACATGGCAACAAAGATCGAAGACCCCCAAGCCGCCCCTAAAATCCAGCACAGCCGAATAAATACGTATATGTTTTGAAAAGAAAGGGAAGGGCAACCACAAACTGGGAAAAACATTCGCAACCATATATCGTATAAGGGTCTGGGTCTAGTATCCGAAAGATTGAGGACAGTAGAAAGGAGCGACAGAGGTAGGATGCATCAACCAGACTCAATGGACATGAGATATAAGAGCAAACTCCATGGGATGTGAAGGACAGGAAGTCCTGGGGACGTGCTCCAGTCCATGGGGTCACAAAGAGTCGGACACAACTAAGTAAGTAACAATAACAACAACAATCCAGAATATATAAAGAACTCTTACAACTCAACCATACAAAGACAACCCACCTTTAAACTGACCAAACAATATCTGAGTAGCCAGTATACAAATAGCCAATAAGCACATGAAAAAATGCTCAATCTTTTTAGCCATTAGGGAGATGCAAATCAATGCCACAATAAAATGCAAGGTCACTCCCACATAGACTATCATCAAAAAGACAGATAACAAGTGTTGGCAAAGATTTGAGAAAATGGGGCCCTCATACTCTGCTGATGGGGATGCAAAATGTACAGCCACTTTGGAAAACACTACGGCAGTTCCTCAAAAGGTTAAACACGGGATGACCATGTGACTCTGCAATTGTATTCCTAAGTAGATACCCACAGAAATGAAAACATATGTCCACATAAAAATTTGTATATGAGTGTTCATAGCAGTGTTAATTCATAATAACCAGAAAGTGGAAAGATCCAAATGTCCATCAAACCGATGAATGAATAAACAAACTAGATATATCCAGAGGATGGAGAATTACTCAACAATAAAGAGGAATGAAGTTCTGATACATGTGACAACATGGATGAAGCTTGAAAATAATGAGTGAAAGAGCTATGGCAATGGCCACATGTTATTAAACCGTTTTCGTGAAATTGTTCAAAAAACGGGAACCATGGAAACAGAAAGTAAAAATTTATGGTTGTCACAG
>JAJLRB010003240.1:0-10116 GCA_020976825.1 Odocoileus hemionus
TCCAAAAAGAGCAAGATTCTTTCATATATTTTCCATTTTTTTTCTCTGTTGATGTGCACTTAATATTTATTTTTTTTAATTTTTATTAGTTGGAGGCTAATTACTTTACATCATTACAGTAGTTTTTTTGTTATACATTGAAATGAATTAGCCATGGATTTACATGTATTCCCATCCCAATCCCCCCCCCCACCCTCCCTCTCCACCCGATCCTTCTGGGTCTTCCCAGTGCACCAGGCCCGAGCACTTGTCTCATGTACCCGTGTTTTTAAGTTCTTAATTAGCTTGTAATTTTTCTTTGTAAGGGGCCATTGCTTTGTTTAAATAGGCTCATAAATTTTCTCAGTTATTTTTAATAACTGTTTTGTTTTGTAAAAGGAGCAGTGGCCCGTAGGAAAAATGTGAATGTATATCTGAGTTTGCCATTGCATAAATAAGTCCCTTTCTATTAGATTAAGGGGTGCATCTATCACATAAGGTCTTAGTGTTGCAGGTTGGCATTTTGGTCTATCATATGTGTAGATTTGAATATTTTGATAAATTTCTTATACTTTGGCTTGAGAAATTCGTGCAATTTGGCAAGAGACCTTTTGTATAGGTCAGGATTTGGGCCAAAATAGTTTGGAAATAATAATGTTACACCCAGTGCTGTGGGGTCCAGAGAATCTTTTACCATTATATTTGATATTTATATTTGGTCGGGTCGGACATATTTAAATAACAATGATGTCCCTACAAAATTGTTTTTGATCTGTATTACCAAATCTGCCTCTCGGTACATTAGTAGAGAAGTTAATAGAAGTGTAAGGCAAAAGAAGTAATTGAGCAATTGTGTCCCCCCTTTTGAATTGCCATAGAATCTGAGCTGACATCATAATTTGAATTTCTCCTTTATAATTTGAATCAATTATTCCACGCTGAACACTAATTCCTTTAAAAGCCAAATTAGATCAGCCCTGGAAAAGCCTGAAGTTTGGGGGCTGTGGTCGAAAAACTCCAGTCGGTACTCTAGAAGGGACTGCTTAAGGGTAAAGGAAAAAATCATTTAGGGCTGATATATTAATGACAGCACTGCTGGACGTTGAGGGTTTGAGGGAAAAGATAAAATGTGCCCCCCTCTTTTTTGTTGTAGGGAACCTGGGACGTCCACTCCTTGGAGTTTCTTGGAATAGGTTTTCCGTCAATATGAAATTTAAATTTACTGTCTTTGGCCCAGTGCATTCATCTGTGGCAGAAAGCACAAATTTTGGAGGTTTTTTATTAGCCTTCCTAAGAAGGCAGTCCTCTTTTAAACGGTTTTTATCTCCACATGTAAAGCATCCTTCATTTCTCTTTTTAAAACGTTGTAGCATTGTTTCAGCTAGTATTTGCATCTTTTACGTTTTTGATCCTAGATTGTGACAAGCCTTTTTATATAATCTATAATAATCCTAGTCTGACAAATTGCAGCTATAACTCTTTGAAATTTCTGATATGCATTCTCATAAGCAAGTAATTTCTCTAGCTTTTTTTTTTTTTTTTTTTTTTTTTTGTTTGTTTCGTCTCTGATTACAGTATGGGAAAGAGCAGCTTCTAGTCTAGCTTAAAATTTAATGTAACTTTTCATTAGGTTCCAACAAAGAGACTTTTGGAGTTGCGACTATTTGCAGAGAAGAAGCATTTTGGAGCAGCCAGGGCAGGGCTAGCAAGAAAACTTTAAGATATTTTGTATTGTTTTCATTGAGCCTTTTGTAAAGTTTAATCATTTAATTTATATGTATATAATAAGTGTTTTTTTTCTGTTGTTGAATACTGGAAGGGTTAGAATATACCTTGAAATGGCAGAATTACAGCTTTAATAAGAGCTCAAGGGGCTAGATATCCATTAGAAGGGTTTTTCTTCCTTTGGCTGCTCATTTAACATTATCTTTGACACGGATCCAAATTAATAAGTCAAAACTGCATTTATCAGGAAACTTTGGATTATGTTCAACTACTGTTTGAAGGCAAGGCTCTATTCATTGGCATGAAACCAGAAGTCCCTGAAATGTAAAGAAGTGGTGAAGTAAAGTAGAAAATTAATGGGGCAGGCCAGCCTTTTAACCCATGCCTTAGTAGTATTTACAGACCTCAATATGTCCATGAGTCACTCCACCTGATATAACACATAAAAAGTGTTCCTGTTCTTTGGCCGCATTTGCTGGGGTCCTTTAATGGACTGGATTCTTGTGGTACGGAGTTGGCGATCAGAAAGTAAAAGAGAGAAGGAAGCTGATATCCCTCGGTTTACACAGAGGACCAATATTGTCCTTGACACAGGGCTTGCATCACTCACCAAGGTACCAGGCGCCCTCTGAAGGGGGTCGTAGAAGCCCGGGTAGAAAAGTGAGCACGACGGGTCTCCATGCTCCAGAGAGTCAGCTAGAAAAAGATAGAGAGAGAGAGAAAATGAAACAGAGAGAAAAAAAAGACCTGGGTACCTAAGCTCTAATGGAGCAAAGGTTCTTTAATGATTTTTCTATGAGTATATACAGGCTGCAGTACAAGAAACTTCTTTCGGGAATGATAGAGTTCAGCAAACCAAACAAACGGCAACGGTTACCAAGGGAACAAGGAGTAATA
This sequence comes from Odocoileus hemionus, assembly GCA_020976825.1. NCBI lineage: Eukaryota > Metazoa > Chordata > Mammalia > Artiodactyla > Cervidae > Odocoileus > Odocoileus hemionus. Next base: position 2,602 of record JAJLRB010003240.1, read on the forward strand.
TTAGTCACACGGTCAGCAGACAATCCATATCTCAAGAAAGGGGAAGGGGACAAAGCAGTTTTGTCTTAAATTGTTGCTCTGCTGAACTTGGTGTTCGTCTGGAATTTGGACAGTGTTCTCCGGGATTCTCTGTTTTTGTTTAAAGGAAGTCAAGCCACTTCTCATGTTTGATGGGAATTCGGGATGGCTCTGGAGCACATGCAGGGGAATCTGGACTCATCTCGAGTTGATTTGCAGAACACAAAGCCCTTTCGTGTTGCTGCGGTGACATCAGTGTCCCTCTAGACTTGTGACTGTGTTCTTGGGGACTCTCTGGAGTTCCATCCAGGACGTCCAAGCTCCTTTCGTGTTTGATGCGGAACAAGGAAATGCTCTGCACCCAATGCAGGGGAATCGGACCCCATCTGGCGGCGAGGGGGACGTCTCGCCGTTTTCCTCGAGATGCGGAGGGAACCTGGGGTATATTCTCGAGTTAGGACTTGGATGTCCCTTAAAAATTCGAGTTTGTTCAGCAAAGTCAGGACTCATGTCTAATTGCGAGGGACACCTCGAGATTCTCATCGATGCTTGGCAGGGCAATAGGGATGCCTCTTTAGGTGAGACTTGACACCTAGTGTTCCTTTCCGTTCCCACAGTGATTGTCGGATTCCTATCAACATTTAAGAGGAGTCAGGCTTGTTGTCCTTTTGACGCATTGAACTCAAAGTTCCTCTCGAATTTTCAAGGGGATATGAGGCCTCCTGTCGAGATAAGGCGGGGCCCTATGGCTTTCTCTAAAGTCTCCACAGGGGATTCTAACATCCCTTCATCTTGGGAGATGAAAGACTAGCCTGCATTCAAGTCACTGGAGGGAAATCCGGCCATATTCCGAGTCACGACATCTCGGTGTTCATTCCACTTGAGGCAGCAAACTCAGGGTCCCTCTCACATAACTATAGATAACAGAGGCCTCCTTTGCAGGTGTTTGTGGAAAGTTGCATTCCTCTTGGGTCAAAAATAGGGAATCAGCTCTCACCTCGCGATGATTTGGGGTACCCAGAGCTTTTCTTGAGTTGGTGTGCTGAACATGGTGTTCCTCTGGACTATACTTTACTTTTGTATAGCAAGCATGAAATATCATGTATGTTAGCATTTTATAGATCATTGAACATATTTATCAAATCATATTATATTGTATAAACTTCCATTCCAGTACAAATATACATTTATACTCATTAACAACTCCAAATCTCTTCTGCTCTTCTGCAAGAAAATCCCCTTGTAACAGTAAGCCAATTTTCAGCAATTAACGCTTTAAAATCCTAATTCATTTTGAAATAACCCAGCCATTCAACAAACTTCTACCACATAGCTCAGCACAACTCAAGCAACCTAAGTCACTCTAATCCCAAGAGACCATTCCAGATTATAGAGAACAGATAATTTTATCGAAAATACAATTTTTATTAGTAGAGCTTATCTAAATGTTTTCATCATATATATATATATATATATATATATATATATATATATATATATATATATAATAGTTACCTTTTTTTGACAACCGTATCTTACCCCAAGCCAAGGCATAACAAAAGTATTATATAATGTTGATGACTCAAGTCATGTCCCTACTAGATTAACAAATAATTATATTGAAATCACATTCACAATTAAATAAACATTATACCCAACATTAAACATCCTTCAGTTCATGTAAAGTTGAATCCAAACAGAACCCATTAACTCCACACTATCTAAAGACAAAAACATACATTGAAACATAAATTATTTTAGATACATAGACATAGTTCCCCTTATGCAATTTGAAATATCTTTTTGATTTATTTATTATCTTGAGCTCCACCAATTTTCTCATTGCTGGTCTCCTAGATAGAGTGGGTGGTGTATCCCAAGGATATGGTAAGAGTTAACTTAAGGTTTTCTTTTAGGACTATTTTTGTTTCACAGGCAGAAATAGAGTTCAAATATATATATATATATATATATATATATATATATATATATATATAAATATTTTAACAAGTTAACATTTCCTTTACTACACGTGCATCAAGTACCGATTTTGCAATTTCAATAGAGATTATATTTTCGTCAGTTTTCAGTGGAGTCTAAAGAGTATCACAGCCATTCACTGTCAAAAATAACCTTTCTCATTTTTGTAGCTATAGTATATTATTAATGATATATGCATGAGGGAATTTTTGTCACATAGGACGTCAAGCCTTGGCTACAAATTTTGACACATTGTAGGACTATGATGGAGATGGCAATGGAACCCTATTTCAGTACTCTTGTCTGGAGAATCTCAGGTAGAGGGAAGCCTGGTGGGTTGACATCTATGGAGTCGCATAGTGCAGTACACGACTAAAGTGACTTAGCAGCAGCAGTAGCAGGAATTTTAACCATACTTTGAGGTAACATAGTGTACTGAAATCTTTTAAGAGGCCCGATATGATCAGGATAAGGGAGAGATAAAGTTAGTCTCTCCCGGTCTAAAGGGTGTAAAGGCATATTAAAAAATCAATCTTGTGAATCAGTAATAAGAATGGGCCAATTTTGAGGAATAGCAATGCAATCTCTGGTTACAAGGCAGCCGCAGGTTTCCATAAAGAATTAACATTTTTAAACTCTCTTAAGGGACACCATTTGTAATATTTCCTTTGTATAACAAAAATAGGAGAGTTCCAAAAAGAGCAAGATTCTTCAATATGTTTCCATTTTTTTTTCTCTGTTGATGTGCACTTAATATTTATTTTTTTTAATTTTTATTAGTTGGAGGCTAATTACTTTACATCATTACAGTAGTTTTTGTTATACATTGAAATGAATTAGCCATGGATTTACATGTATTCCCCATCCCAATCCCCCCCCCTCCCACCTCCCCTCTCCACCCGATCCTTCTGGGTCTTCCCAGTGCACCAGGCCCGAGCACTTGTCTCATGTACCCGTGTTTTTAAGTTCTTAATTAGCTTGTAATTTTTCTTTGTAAGGGGCCATTGCTTTGTTTAAATAGGCTCATAAATTTTCTCAGTTATTTTAATAACTGTTTTGTTTGTAAAAGGAGCAGTGGCCCGTAGGAAAAATGTGAATGTATATCTGAGTTTGCCATTGCATAAATAAGTCCCTTTCTATTAGATTAAGGGGTGCATCTATCACATAAGGTCTTAGTGTTGCAGGTTGGCATTTTGGTCTATCATATGTGTAGATTTGAATATTTTGATAAATTTCTTATACTTTGGCTTGAGAAATTCGTGCAATTTGGCAAGAGACCTTTTGTATAGGTCAGGATTTGGGCCAAAATAGTTTGGAAATAATAATGTTACACCCAGTGCTGTGGGGTCCAGAGAATCTTTTACCATTATATTTGATATTTATATTTGGTCGGACATATTTAAATAACAATGATGTCCCTACAAATTGTTTTTGATCTGTATTACCAAATCTGCCTCTCGGTACATTAGTAGAGAAGTTAATAGAAGTGTAAGGCAAAAGAAGTAATTGAGCAATTGTGTCCCCCCTTTTGAATTGCCATAGAATCTGAGCTGACATCATAATTTGAATTTCTCCTTTATAATTTGAATCAATTATTCCACGCTGAACACTAATTCCTTTAAAAGCCAAATTAGATCAGCCCTGGAAAAGCCTGAAGTTTGTGGGGGCTGTGGTCGAAAAACTCCAGTCGGTACTCTAGAAGGGACTGCTTAAGGGTAAAGGAAAAAATCATTTAGGGCTGATATATTAATGACAGCACTGCTGGACGTTGAGGGTTTGAGGGAAAAGATAAAATGTGCCCCTCTTTTTTGTTGTAGGGAACCTGGGACGTCCACTCCTTGGAGTTTCTTGGAATAGGTTTTCCGTCAATATGAAATTTAAATTTACTGTCTTTGGCCCAGTGCATTCATCTGTGGCAGAAAGCACAAATTTTGGAGGTTTTTTATTAGCCTTCCTAAGAAGGCAGTCCTCTTTTAAACGGTTTTTATCTCCACATGTAAAGCATCCTTCATTTCTCTTTTTAAAACGTTGTAGCATTGTTTCAGCTAGTATTTGCATCTTTTACGTTTTTGATCCTAGATTGTGACAAGCCTTTATATAATCTATAATAATCCTAGTCTGACAAATTGCAGCTATAACTCTTTGAAATTTCTGATATGCATTCTCATAAGCAAGTAATTTCTCTAGCTTTTTTTTTTTTTTTTTTTTTTGTTTCGTCTCTGATTACAGTATGGGAAAGAGCAGCTTCTAGTCTAGCTTAAAATTTAATGTAACTTTTCATTAGGTTCCAACAAAGAGACTTTTGGAGTTGCGACTATTTGCAGAGAAGAAGCATTTGGAGCAGCCAGGGCAGGGCTAGCAAGAAAACTTTAAGATATTTTGTATTGTTTTCATTGAGCCTTTTGTAAAGTTTAATCATTTAATTTATATGTATATAATAAGTGTTTTTTTCTGTTGTTGAATACTGGAAGGGTTAGAATATACCTTGAAATGGCAGAATTACAGCTTTAATAAGAGCTCATAGGGGCTAGATATCCATTAGAAGGGTTTTTCTTCCTTTGGCTGCTCATTTAACATTATCTTTGACACGGATCCAAATTAATAAGTCAAAACTGCATTTATCAGGAAACTTTGGATTATGTTCAACTACTGTTTGAAGGCAAGGCTCTATTCATTGGCATGAAACCAGAAGTCCCTGAAATGTAAAGAAGTGGTGAAGTAAAGTAGAAAATTAATGGGGCAGGCCAGCCTTTTAACCCATGCCTTAGTATTTACAGACCTCAATATGTCCATGAGTCACTCCACCTGATATAACACATATAAAAGTGTTCCTGTTCTTTGGCCGCATTTGCTGGGGTCCTTTAATGGACTGGATTCTTGTGGTACGGAGTTGGCGATCAGAAAGTAAAAGAGAGAAGGAAGCTGATATCCCTCGGTTTACACAGAGGACCAATATTGTCCTTGACACAGGGCTTGCATCACACACCAAGGTACCAGGCGCCCTCTGAAGGGGGTCGTAGAAGCCCGGGTAGAAAAGTGAGCACGACGGGTCTCCATGCTCCAGAGAGTCAGCTAGAAAAAGATAGAGAGAGAGAGAAAATGAAACAGAGAGAAAAAAAAGACCTGGTTACCTAAGCTCTAATGGAGCAAAGGTTCTTTAATGATTTTTCTATGAGTATATACAGGCTGCAGTACAAGAAACTTCTTTCGGGAATGATAGAGTTCAGCAAACCAAACAAACGGCAACGGTTACCAAGGGAACAAGGAGTAATATTAGTCACACGGTCAGCAGACAATCCATATCTCAAGAAAGGGGAAAGGGGACAAAGCAGTTTTGTCTTAAATTGTTGCTCTGCTGAACTTGGTGTTCGTCTGGAATTTGGACAGTGTTCTCCGGGATTCTCTGTTTTTGTTTAAAGGAAGTCAAGCCACTTCTCATGTTTGATGGGAATTCGGGATGGCTCTGGAGCACATGCAGGGGAATCTGGACTCATCTCGAGTTGATTTGCAGAACACAAAGCCCTTTCGTGTTGCTGCGGTGACATCAGTGTCCCTCTAGACTTGTGACTGTGTTCTTGGGGACTCTCTGGAGTTCCATCCAGGACGTCCAAGCTCCTTTCGTGTTTGATGCGGAACAAGGAAATGCTCTGCACCCAATGCAGGGGAATCGGACCCCATCTGGCGGCGAGGGGGACGTCTCGCCGTTTTCCTCGAGATGCGGAGGGAACCTGGGGTATATTCTCGAGTTAGGACTTGGATGTCCCTTAAAAATTCGAGTTTGTTCAGCAAAGTCAGGACTCATGTCTAATTGCGAGGGACACCTCGAGATTCTCATCGATGCTTGGCAGGGCAATAGGGATGCCTCTTTAGGTGAGACTTGACACCTAGTGTTCCTTTCCGTTCCCACACAGTGATTGTCGGATTCCTATCAACATTTAAGAGGAGTCAGGCTTGTTGTCCTTTTGACGCATTGAACTCAAAGTTCCTCTCGAATTTTCAAGGGGATATGAGGCCTCCTGTCGAGATAAGGCGGGGCCCTATGGCTTTCTCTAAAGTCTCCACAGGGGATTCTAACATCCCTTCATCTTGGGAGATGAAAGACTAGCCTGCATTCAAGTCACTGGAGGGAAATCCGGCCATATTCCGAGTCACGACATCTCGGTGTTCATTCCACTTGAGGCAGCAAACTCAGGGTCCCTCTCAATCTCACATAACTATAGATAACAGAGGCCTCCTTTGCAGGTGTTTGTGGAAAGTTGCATTCCTCTTGGGTCAAAAATAGGGAATCAGCTCTCACCTCGCGATGATTTGGGGTACCCAGAGCTTTTCTTGAGTTGGTGTGCTGAACATGGTGTTCCTTGGACTATACTTTACTTTTGTATAGCAAGCATGAAATATCATGTATGTTAGCATTTTATAGATCATTGAACATATTTTATCAAATCATATTATATTGTATAAACTTCCATTCCAGTACAAATATACATTTATACTCATTAACAACTCCAAATCTCTTCTGCTCTTCTGCAAGAAAAATCCCCTTGTAAGAGTAAGCCAATTTTCAGCAATTAACGCTTTAAAATCCTAATTCATTTTGAAATAACCCAGCCATTCAACAAACTTCTACCACATAGCTCAGCACAACTCAAGCAACCTAAGTCACTCTAATCCAAGAGACCATTCCAGATTATAGAGAACAGATAATTTTATCGAAAATACAATTTTTATTAGTAGAGCTTATCTAAATGTTTTCATCTCATATATAGATATATATATATATCATATATATATATATATATAATATATAGTTACCTTTTTTTGACAACCGTATCTTACCCCCAAGCCAAGGCATAACAAAAGTATTATATAATGTTGATGACTCAAGTCATGTCCCTACTAGAATTAACTAACAAATAATTATATTGAAATCACATTCACAATTAAATAAACATTATACCCAACATTAAACATCCTTCAGTTCTTCATGTAAGTTGAATCCAAACAGAACCCATTAACTCCACACTATCTAAAGACAAAAACATACATTGAAACATAAATTATTTTAGATACATAGACATAGTTCCCCTTATGCAATTTGAAATATCTTTTTGATTTATTTATTATCTTGAGCTCCACCAATTTTCTCATTGCTGGTCTCCTAGATAGAGTGGGTGGTGTATCCCAAGGATATGGTAAGAGTTTAACTTAAGGTTTTCTTTTAGGACTATTTTTGTTTCACAGGCAGAAATAGAGTTCAAAAATATATATAAATATATATATATATATATATATATATATATAAATATATTATAACAAAGTTAACATTTCCTTTACTACACTATGCATTCAAGTACGATATTTGCAAACTTTCAATAGAGATTATACTTTCGTCCTGTTTTCACGATGGAGTCCTAAAAGAGTATCACATGCCAGTTCACTGTCAAAAATAACCTTTCTCATTTTTGTAGCTAAAGCAATATTATTAATGATATATGCAAAGAAGGGAATTTTTGTCAC
>JAJLRB010003241.1:0-10096 GCA_020976825.1 Odocoileus hemionus
AAAAATCATTAAAGTACATTTGTTCCATTAGAGCTTAGGTCGACGGGTCTTTTTTTTCTCTCTCTCTCTTCTTCTCTCTCTCTCTCTATCATTTTCTGGCTGACTTTCTGGAGCGTGGAGACCCGTCGTGCTCACTTTTCGGCCCGGGCTTGTAAGACCCACCCAACAGGGTGCCTGGTACCTTGGTGAGTGATGCAAGCCCTGTGTCAAGGACAATATCGGTCCTTTGTGTAAACCAAGGGATATCAGCCTCCTTGTCTCTTTTACTTTCTGATCGCTAACTCCGTACCACAAGGTTCCGGTCCATTAAATGACCCCAGTAAATGTGGCCAAAGAACAGGGACACTGGTATACGTGCTATATCGGGAGGAGTGACACAAGGACATATTGATGTCTGTAAATACAAAGGCTTGGCTTAAAAGGCTGGCCAGCCCCATTATTTTCTATTTTACTTCACCACTTCTTTACATTTCAGGGACTTCTGGTTTCACGCCAATGAATAGAGGCTTGCCTTCAAACAGTATTTGAACATAATCCTTAGTTTCCTCATCAATGCAGTTTTGACTTATAAATATGTGTCCGGTTCAAAGAAATTGTTAAATGAGCAACCAAACAATGAAAAACTATTCCAATTGATCTCTAGCCCCTGTGCGCTCTTATTAAGGCTGTAGTTCTTCCATTTAAAGTTATATTCTAGCACTTCGCATATTCAGCAACAGACAAAACACTTATTATAAACATATAAATTAAATGATTAAACTTTACAAAAGGCTCAATTAAAACATTACAAAATATCTCAAAATTTTCTTGCTAGCCCTGCCCTGGCTGTTCCAAATGCTTCTCCTTTGCCAACAGTCGCAATACTAAAAGTCTCTTTGTTGAAACCTAATGAAAAGTAACATTAATTTTCAAGCTAGACTAGATAATGCTTCTTCCCATACTCTAATCAATGTATCTAAAATTATCTAAGTTTCAATGTATGTTTTTTTTTTTAGATAGTGTGGAGTTAATGGGCTCTATTTGGTTTCAGCATTTCACGAACTGAAGGGTGTTCAAAGTTGGGTATAATGTTTATTTAATTGTGAATGTGATTTCAATATAATTATTTGTTAATCTAGTAGAGACTTTTCTTGAGTCATGAACATTTTATAATATTTTGTTATGCCTTGGTTTGGGGTACGATACGATTGTAAAAAAAAGTAACTTTTATATATATATATATATATATATATATATATATATATATATATATATATATATAAATATATAAAAATTTATAGGTGAGATGAAAACTTTTAGATAAGCTCTATTAAAAAGAATTCTATTTTTGATAAAATGATATATTCTCTGTAATCTGGAGTGGTCTCTTGAGATCTGAGTGACCCAGCTTGTTGGAGTTGTGCTGAACTAAGTAGTAGAAATTTGTTGGATGGCTGGGTCATTTTCAAATGAATTAGGATTTTAAAGCATTAATTGCTGAACATTGGCTTACTCTTACAAGGGGATTTTTTCTTGCAGAAGACTAAAGAGATTTTGAGCTCTTAATGATGAATATAAGTATATATTTGGACTGGAATGGACGTATGTACAATATAATATGATTTGATAAATATTTTCAATGATCTATAAAATGCTAACATACAAGATATTACTTGATTGCTATAGATAAGTAAAATAGAGTCCAGAGGAACACCAAGTTCAGCACACCAAATCAAGAAAAGCCCCGGGTACCCCAAATCATCTCCAGATGCGAGCTGATTCCCTATTTTTGTCTCAAGAGGAATGCAACTTTCCACACGCACCTGAACAGGAGGCCTCTCTTAGCTATAGTTATCTGAGAGGGACCCTGAGTTTCCTGCCTCAAGTGGAATGAAACACGAGATGCCGTGACTCGAAATATGGCCGATTTCCCTCCAGTGACTTGAATGCAGGCTAGTCTTTCATCTCCCAAGATGAAGAGATGGGTGAATCCCCTGTGGAACTTTAGGGAAACCACTAGTTCCCCGACTCATCTCGACAGGAGGCCTCACATCCCCTTGAAATTTCGAGAGGAACTTGGACTTCAATGCGTCCAAAGGACAAGTAGCTGACTCCTCTTAAAAATTGATAGGAATCCGACAATCACTGTGGGAACTGAAAGGGACCCTGGGTCTCAAGTCTCACCTAAAGAGGCATCCAGATTGCCCTGCCAAGCCTCGATGAGAATCTCGAGGAGTCCCTCGCAACTAGACATGAGTCCTGACTTCGCTGAACAAACTCGAATTTTGAAGGGCCATCCAAGTTCTAACTCGAGAATACACCCTGCTTCCCGCCGCAACTCGAGAAAAACGGCGAGACTTCCCCTCGCTGGCTGATGAGGTCCGATTCCCCTGCATTGGGTGCAGAGCAATTCCTTGTTCCACATCAAACACGAAAGGAGCCTGGACTTCATGGATGGAAGAAGAGATAATCCCAAAGAACACTGTCACATGTCTAAAGGGGCCGTGAGGTCACCGCAGCAACACGAAAAAAATCGTGTATCCGTGTACCCATAATCCACTCAAGATGAGGCCCGATTGCCCTGCATTGGCTCCAGAGCCATCCCACATTACCCATCAAACACGAGAAGTGGCTTGACTTCCTTTAAACAACAACAGAGAATCCACGAGAACACCGTTCAAAGTCCAGAGGAACACCAAGTTCAGCAGAGCAACTCTTTAAGACAAAACTGCTTAGTCCCCTTCCCCTTTCTTGAGATATGGATTGTCTCCTGACCTTGTAACAAACATTACTCCTTGTTCCCTTTGGAAACGTTGCAGTATGTTTGGTTTGCTGAACTCTATCATTCCTGAAAGAAGTTTCTTGTACTGCAGCCTGTATATACTCATAGAAAAATCATTAAAGCACCTTTGTTCCATTAGAGCTTAGGTCCCCGGGTCTTTTTTTGTCTCTCTCTCTTTCTCTCTCTCTCTCTATCTTTTTCTGGCTGACTTTCTGGAGCGTGGAAACCCGTCGTGCTCACTTTTCTGCCCGGGCTTGTAAGACCCACCCAAGAGGGTGCCTGGTACCTTGGTGAGTGATGCAAGCCCTGTGTCAAGGACAATATTGGTCCTTTGTGTAAAGCAAGGGATATCAGCCTCCTTGTCTCTTTTACTTTCTGATCGCTAACTCCGTACCCCAAGGTTCCGGTCCATTAAAGGTCCCCAGTAAATGTGGCCGAAGAACAGTGACACTGGTATTCGTGCTATATCGGGAGGAGTGACTCATGGACATATTGAGGTCTGTAAATACTAAGGCTTGGCTTAAAAGCCTGGCCAGCCCCATTATTTTTCTACTTTACTTCACCACTTCTTTACATTTCAGGGACTTCTGGTTTCACGCCAATGAATAGAGGCTTGCCATCAAACAGTATTTGAACATAATCCTTAGTTTCCTCATCAATGCAGTTTTGACTTATAAATATGGGTCCGGGTCAAAGAAAATGTTAAATGAGCAGCCAAACAAGGAAAAACTATTCCAATTGATCTCTAGCCCCTATGCACTCTTATTAAGGCTGTAATTCTGCCATTTAAAGGTTTATTCTAGCCCTTCCAATATTCAGCAACAGACAAAACACTTATTATAAATATATAAATTAAATGATAAAACTTTACAAAAGGCTCAATTAAAACATTACAAAATATCTCAAATTTTCTTGCTAGTCCTGCCCTGGCTGTTCCAAATGCTTCTCCTCTGCCAACAGTCGCAACACCAAAAGTCTCTTTGTTGGAACCTAATGAAAAGTTACATTAATTTTTAAGCTAGACTAGATAATGCTTCTTCCCATACTCTAATCAATGTATCTAAAATTATCTAATTTCAATGTATTTTTTTGTTTTTAGATAGTGTGGAGTTAATGGGCTCTATTTGGTTTCAGCATTTCATGAACTGAAGGGTGTTCAAAGTTGGGTATAATGTTTATTAATTGTGAATGTGATTTCAATATAATTATTTGTTAATCTAGTAGAGACTTTTCTTGAGTCATGAACATTTTATATAATTTTGTTATGCCTTGTTTTTGTTGTACGAAACGATTGTCCACAAAAAGGTAACACTTTATATATATATATATATATATATATATATATATATATATATATATATATATAATTTATAGGTGAGATGAAAACTTTTAGATAAGCTCTATTAAAAAGAATTCTATTTTTGATAAAATGATATATTCTCTGTAATCTGCACTGGTCTCTTGAGATCTGAGTGACCCAGCTTGTGGGAGTTGTGCTGAACTAAGTAGAAGAAATTTTTGGATGGCTGGGTCATTTCCAAATGAATTAGGATTTTAAAGCATTAATTGCTGAACATTGGCTTACCCTTACAAGGGTATTTTCTTGCAGAAGAGCTAAAGAGATTTAGAGCTCTTAATGAATATAAGTATATATTTCGACTGGAATGGACGTATATACAATATAATATGATTTGATAAATATGTTCAATGATCTATAAAATGTTAATATACAAGATATTTCTTGGTTGCTATAATAAGTCAAATAGAGTCCAGAGGAACACCAAGTTCAGCACACCAAATCAAGAAAAGCCCCGGGTACCCCAAATCATCTCAAGAAGAGAGCTGATTCCCTATTTTTGACTCAAGAGAAAGGCAACTTTCCACAAGCACCTGAACAGGGGCCTCTCTTAGCTATAGATATTTGAGAGGGACCCTGAGTTTCCTGCCTCAAGTGGAATGAACACCGAGATGCCATGACTTGAAATATGGCCGGATTTCCCTCCAGTGACTTGAATGCAGGCTAGTCTTTCATCTCCTAAGATGAAGAGATGGGTGAATACTCTGTGGAGTATTTAGAGAAAGCCCTAGTTCCCCGCTTCATCTCGACAGGAAGCCTCACATCCCCTTGAAATTTTGAGAGGAACATGGACTACAATGCGTTCAAAGGTCAACAAGCCTGACTCCTCTTAAAAATTGATAGGAATCTGACAATCACTATGGGAACTGAAAGGGACCCAGGGTCTCAAGTCTCACTAAAGAGGCATCCAGATTGCCCTGCCAAGCCTCGATGAGAATCTCGAGGAGTCCCTCGCAACTAGACATGTCTCCTGACTTCGCTGAACAAACTCGAATTTTGAAGGGCCATCCAAGTTCTAACTCGAGAATACACCCCATCTTCCCGCCGCAACTCGAGAAAAACGGCGAGACTTCCCTCTCGCCGGCTGATGAGTTCTGATTCCCCTGCATTGGGTGCAGAGTAATTCCTTGTACCACATGAAACACGAAAGGAGCCTGGACTTCCTGGGTGGAAGAAGAGATAATCCCAAAGAACACTGTCACAATTCTAAAGGGGCCCTGAGGTCCCCGCAGTAACACGAAAGAGATCCGTGTAACTATAATCCACTCAAGATGAGGCCCGATTACCCTGCATTGGCTCCAGAGCCATTCCACATTACCCATCAAACACGAGAAGTGGCTTGACTTCCTTTAAACAACAACAGAGAATACACGAGAACACCGTCCAAAGTCTAGAGGAACACCAAGTTCATCAGAGCAACTCTTTAAGACAAAACTGCTTAGTCCCCTTCCCCTTTCTTGAGATATGGATTGTCCCCTGACATTGTGACTAACATTACTCCTTGTTCCCTTGGGAACCGTTGCAGTATGTTTGGTTTGCTGAACTCTATCATTCCTGAAAGAAGTTTCTTGTACTGCAGCCTGTATATACTCATAGAAAAATCATTAAAGCACCTTTGTTCCATTAGAGCTTAGGTCCCCGGGTCTTTTTTTGTCTCTCTCTCTCTTTCTTCTCTCTCTCTCTATCATTTTTTGGCTGACTTTCTGGAGCGTGGAGACCCGTCCTGTTCAATTTTCTGCCCGGGCTTGTAAGACCCACCCAAGAGGGTGCCTGGTACCTTGTTGAGTGATGCAAGCCCTGTGTCAAGGACAATATTGGCCCTTTGTGTAAAGCAAGGGATATCAGCCTCCTTGTCTCTTTTACTTTCTGATCGCTAACTCCGTACCACAAGGTCCGGTCCATTAAAGGAACCCAGTAAATGTGGCCAAAGAACAGGAACACTGGTATGCCTGCTATATCGGGAGGAGTGACTCATGGACATATTGAGGTCTGTAAATACTAAGGCTTGGCTTAAAAGGCTGGCCAGCACCATTATTTTTCTACTTTACTTCACCACTTCTTTACATTTCAGGGACTTCTATTTTGCGCCAATGAATAGAGGCTTGCCTTCAAACAGTATTTGAACATAATCCTTAGTATCCTCATAAATGCACTTTTGACTTATAAATATGTGTCCGGGTCAAAGAAAATGTTAAATGAGCAGGCAAACAAGTAAAAACTATTCCAATTGATCTCAAGCCCCTATGCGCTCTTATTAAGCCTGTAATTCTGCCATTTAAAGGTATGTTCTAACACTTCCAATATTCAGCAACAGACAAAACACTTATTATAAACATAGAAATTAAATCATTAAACATTACAAAAGGCTCAATTAAAACATTACAAAATATCTCAAAATTTTCTTGCTAGCCCTGCCCTGGCTGTTCCAAATGCTTCTCCTCTGCCAACAGTCGCAACACCAAAAGTCTCTTTATTGGAACCTAATGAAAAGTTACATTAATTTTTAAGCTAGACTAGATAATGCTTCTTCCCATACTCTAATCAATGTATCTAAAATTATTTTAGTTTCAATGTATGCTTTTTGTTTTTAGATAGTGTGGATTTAATGGCCTCTATTTGGTTTCAGCATTTCACGAAGTGAAGGGTGTTCAAAGTAGGGTATAATATTTATTTAATTGTGAATGTGATTTCAATATAAATATTTGTTAATCTTGTAGAGACTTTTCTTGAGTCATGAACATTTTATAATATTTTGTTATGCCTTTGTTTGGGGTACGATATGATTGTCCAAAAAAAGGTAAACTCTTATATATATATATATATATATATATATATATATATATATATATATATATATATATAAATAATATAAAAATATAAAAAATATAAATTTATAGTGAAATGAAAACTTTTAAATAAGCTCTATTAAAAAGAATTCTATTTTTGATAAAATGATATATTCTCTGTAATCTTGAGTGGTCTCTTGAGATCTGAGGGACCCAGCTTGATGGAGTTATGCTGAACTAAGTAGTAGAAACCTGTTGGATGGCTGGGTCATTTCCAAATGAATTAGGATTTTAAAGCATTAATTGCTGAACATTGGCTTACTCTTACAAGGGGATTTTCTTGCAGAAGAGCTAAAGAGATTTTGAGCTCTTAATGAATATAAGTATATATTTGGACTGGAATGGACGTATGTACAATATAATATGATTTGATAAATATGTTCAATGATCTATAAAATGCTAACATACAAGATATTACTTGATTGCTATAGATAAGTAAAATAGAGTCCAGAGGAACACCAAGTTCAGCACACCAAATCAAGAAAAGCCCCGGGTACCCCAAATCATCTCCAGATGCGAGCTGATTCCCTATTTTTTTGACTCAAGAGGAATGCAACTTTCCACACGCACCTGAACAGGAGGCCTCTCTTAGCTATAGTTATCTGAGAGGGACCCTGAGTTTCCTGCCTCAAGTGGAATGAACACCGAGATGCCGTGACTCGAAATATGGCCGGATTTCCCTCCAGTGACTTGAGTGCAGGCTAGTCTTTCATCTCCCAAGATGAAGAGATGGGTGAATTCCCTGTGGAGACTTTAGGGAAACCACTAGTTCCCCGACTCATCTCGACAGGAGGCCTCACATCCCCTTGAAATTTCGAGAGGAACTTGGACTTCAATGCATCCAAAGGACAAGTAGCTGACTCCTCTTAAAAATTGATAGGAATCCGAAAATCACTGTGGGAACTGAAAGGGACCCTGGGTCTCAAGTCTCACCTAAAGAGGCATCCAGATTGCCCTGCCAAGCCTCGATGAGAATCTCGAGGAGTCCCTCGCAACTAGACATGAGTCCTGACTTCGCTGAACAAACTCGAATTTTGAAGGTCCATCCAAGTTCTAACTCGAGAATACACCCCTGCTTCCCGCCGCAACTCGAGAAAAACGGCGAGACTTCCCCCTCGCTGGCTGATGTGGTCCGATTCCCCTGCATTGGGTGCAGAGCAATTCCTTGTTCCACATCAAACACGAAAGGAGCCTGGACTTCCTGGATGGAAGAAGAGATAATCCCAAAGAACACTGTCACATGTCTAAAGGGGCCGTGAGGTCACCGCAGCAACAGTAAAGAGATCCGTGTTCCGATAATCCACTCAAGGTGAGGCCCGATTGCCCTTCATTGGCTCCAGAGCCATCCCACATTACCCATCAAACACGAGAAGTGGCTTGACTTCCTTTAAACAACAACAGAGAATTCTCACGAGAACCCTTCAAAGTCCAGAGGAACACCAAGTTCAGCAGAGCAACTCTTTAAGACAAAACTGCATAGTCCCCTTCCTCTTTCTTGAGATACGGATTGTCTCCTGTCCTTGTGACTAACATTACTCCTTTTTTCCTTGGGAATCTTTGTAGTATGTTCGGTTGGCTGAACTCTATCATTCCTGAAAGAAGTTTCTTGTACTGCAGCCTGTATATACTCATAGAAAAATAATTAAAGTACATTTGTTCCATTAGAGCTTAGGTCGACGGGTCTTTTTTGTCTCTCTCTCTCTTTCTCTCTCTCTCTCTATCATTTTCTGGCTGACTTTCTGGAGCGTGGAGACCCGTCGTGCTCACTTTTCGGCCCGGGCTTGTAAGACCCACCCAACAGGGTGCCTGGTACCTTGGGGAGTGATGCAAGCCCTGTGTCAAGGACAATATCGGTCCTTTGTGTAAACCAACGATATCAGCCTCCTTGTCTCTTTTACTTTCTGATCGCTAACTCCGTACCACAAGGTTCCGGTCCATTAAATGACCCCAGTAAATGTGGCCAAAGAACAGGGACACTGGTATACGTGCTATCGGGAGGAGTGACACAAGGACATATTGATGTCTGTAAATACAAAGGCTTGGCTTAAAAGGCTGGCCAGTCCCATTATGTTTCTATTTTACTTCACCACTTCTTTACATTTCAGTGACTTCTGGTTTCACGCCAATGAATAGAGGCTTGCCTTCAAACAGTATTTGAACATAATCCTTAGATTCCTCATCAATGCAGTTTTGACTTATAAATATGTGTCCGGTTCAAAGAAATTGTTAAATGAGTAACCAAACAATGAAAAACTATTCCAATTGATCTCTAGCCCCTGTGCGCTCTTATTAAGGCTGTAGTTCTTCCATTTAAAGTTATATTCTAGCACTTCGCATATTCAGCAACAGACAAAACACTTATTATAAACATATAAATTAAATGATTAAACTTTACAAAAGGCTCAATTAAAACATTACAAAGTATCTCAAAATTTTCTTGCTAGCCCTGCCCTGGCTGTTCCAAATGCTTCTCCTCTGCCAACAGTCGCAATACTAAAAGTCTCTTTGTTGGAACCTAATGAAAAGTAACATTAATTTTCAAGCAAGACTAGATAATGCTTCTTCCCATACTCTAATCAATGTATCTAAAATTATCTAAGTTTAAATGTATGTTTTTTTTTTAGATAGTGTGGAGTTAATGGGCTCTATTTGGTTTCAGCATTTCACGAACTGAAGGGTGTTCAAAGTTGGGTATAATGTTTATTTAATTGTGAATGTGATTTCAATATAATTATTTGCTCATTTAGTAGAGACCCTTCTTGAGTCATGAACATTTTATAATACTTTTGTTATGCCTTGGTTTGGGATATGATACGATTGTAAACAAAAAGTTAACTCTTTATATATATATATATATATATATATATATATATATATATATATATAAAAATATAAATTTATAGGTGAGATGAAAACTTTTAGATAAGCTCTATTAAAAAGAATTCTATTTTTGATAAAATGATATATTCTCTGTAATCTGGAGTGGTCTCTTGAGATCTGAGTGACCCAGCTTGTTGGAGTTGTGCTGAACTAAGTAGTAGAAATTTGTTGGATGGCTGGGTCATTTTCAAATGAATTAGGATTTTAAAGCATTAACTTCTGAACATTGACTTACTCTTACAAGGGGATTTT
>JAJLRB010003242.1:0-10095 GCA_020976825.1 Odocoileus hemionus
CCACTTCAGGCATGACATCATACTCGTACTCTATCAGACATCGCACCTAGTGTATCTTGGTCCTCACAAACTCTCCGCGGATATCACATCCACTTTTGTATTACATCACACCCACTACATGTGTGACATCATATGCACTGTAATAACATCACATCCACTGCTTTTGTCATCACACTACTGTACTTATGACAGCACAACCTCTATTTATGAAACCACATCCCGTATGCAGGGCAACATATACATTATACATGTGACATCACAGCCAGTAATCTGAGTCATCACAACCATTATTGACAATGTCACACCCACTCTTTGTAATGACTTCACACTTGGCATATGTTATAGCACCTATTGCACTATAGAAGAAATCACATCCTCATATTATGACATCAAAACACCGTTTTTAAAGACATCACACACAGTTTAACTTGACATCATATCCACCGTATCTGTGTCATCACATCCACTGTATTGATGATATCATACCATCTGTATTTATGAGATCTCATCGACTATGTATGATGACATCATAACCATTGTATTTTAAAACATCATATTCACTCTATTTGTAGCATCGCAAGAAACGGTATCTGTGTCTCACACACACCTCTTTCCATCAATATCACAAACCTTGGTACTGTATGACATCACAACTCTATATGTTTAACATAATATTAGCACGTATATATAATTCCCATTCACATGTACGCCACATTTTTATTGAGTCATTCACCACATTTACTAATTGAAACAGCAAGTTGCAACTGTGCTTATGGAGTATCTACTCCCACTACTCTGACATTGCATCCAACTGTACCTGGTGTGTCATCACAACCCACTCTATTGATGATCTCTGGGACAACTCTGCTATATTGACATCACACTTTCAGTTTATGTATGGCATACTTATGCACTATACATAACGTCACATACTCACTCTTTATGATTTTCACACCATTGTAGTCATCACATTACAACCACTGAATTTCATGATATCACAGCCAACGTTTTATATGCCATCACACCACAAGACAACACGATGTTATATTCGGCCATCTCACCCACTATATCTGACGTGTACTGCATCCATTGTATCTGGGTCATCAAAACCAGTGTATCATTTACACCACATCCACTCTCTGGATCACATCACACACACTATATGTATGACATCATATTCAGTATTGCATGAAACATGTGATGGAACTCTATGACTTCTGAATTCCCCTCTATGACCTCAGACCCCTATATGTATGACTATGTACATCCAGCTAGTATTTATGGACATGCATATCCATATATTATGATATCACACACCACATGCTTTCATGACAATAGCACAACGGTTATTCCTAGACATCATTCATCCCACTATATTTGACATCACAACCAAATGCTATCAGTCAGTGTCACGTCAACACGCTTTGTATCGATGACATCACAAGTATGGAAGTCATTGCACCACTTGGCTTACGGTGCGCACTACCAGTACACATCTTCAAGATACTCACATTCTACATATTTTGACATCAATATTTCAGTATTTATGACTTTCACAACCACATGCATTCATGACTATTGCAGATCTACCTATATATGACATTATATCCACGGTGAATGACAATCTCATTCCCTACACCTATGATATCACCACGCCAACTCTATGTGTGTCCATCACACCCCAATGTATCTACTTTATCAAAAGCCAGTGTAAACCGTTATGACCTACAGCCACTATATGTGTGACATCATATGCACTGCTATATCACGATCACATCCCACTCTTTATGACGTAACACACACGTTTACATTCTATGACCATTCCTCGGTCCAATGTAATAGATTGTCATCACACACACACAGTATCTCGATGTTATCACGGCTCAAGTATATGTAATGTAGGATATCTCTTACAGTTACACGTAGTGACATCTTATAATCTACTATTTTTAATGACTTGATCCACTACTAGCTTTGGTTTGATCTTTCACAACTACGGTGTTGTTGTATGAGACTCACAAATAGGCACGATGCTGTGTCATCACATTTTTAGTCATCTACTCAGGATCGTCACTTATCATTTAGTCAGTATTAACTGTTCTAAACCATTACGCAGTATGTGTGTTCTTCACACATGCATACATTCCACTTCCAGAGAGCTATGGACATCGACCACCCACTGTTAGGTCGATTTGTCATGAACAGATTTTCTCCAATCTCGACATTCACCAACACACACTTTTTGTATGGCCATCGCATCCAACTCAACTAGGATGCGGGAGGACATCTGCCTATTGAGAGCTATATATATTACATATCACATACAACGCAATCAACTTGTTACCTTGAAGTCTTTCAGACTACTGTACTTTATGACATCATCATACCTAGTCTGTAGTAATGGATATTCTTAACATTAGGAGTAATTAATAGGGCAGACAGTAATACACTACACTAAGTAGGGGGGGGGGGGCACATCACAAGGCACTAAATCCTGGTGTGCGCGATCGCACAGTGCGTATGACGTGTGAGTTATTGAGGGGATAGTTAACATGCGCACAGCTACAGGTTGTCAGTATTACCATCTACACGGTCTCGTGCCATATTATCATGGAAACTTTGGCCACTATAGCACAAGCAACTTCAATCCTGCTACTTGTTAATTCATTAAAACCACTCAGGCGTTATGGAACTAACAAAGGCAGACTGGTGCATTCAGTTGACATCATCTTCTCAGTACACTCGTATTATCATCGAATTTTCACATACGCACTGTTAGAATGACAGTCATACCTACATCTATAATTGTTGAGCATGATCTACAGCGCACTTGCACATGTTCTTATCTAACTACAATAAAACACAGTACTTACTGTGTTACTGATATCACATAGCTCATGTGTATAATAGACAATTCACATGGTGTGTGGAATAGACGAACACAACCAACCGTCTCGCGACATCACATCTAGCGGGGGGGGGGGGGGGGGGGGGGGGGGGGGGGGGGGGGGGGGGGGGGGGGTGGGGGGACTTATCTTGGTGTAGATTAACCACCGCAACTTGGAATGTACTGGTATGAAAACCAATGATGGATGTATTGATAATCAATACCCCATACTAGGCTTGTACGGTACGACTCATATAGGCCAGCTGCTATAGTGATATTACAAGAGGCACTCTTGATAAAACATATCGCTATATCGGCTGTTTATGTAAGCCCATGGCGACAAGCCACCCTATGTTATGACATCATTATATCCACTTATATATGAATCGTTTCACAACCAATCACACTGGATGTACAATGACAACACAAGTTCTGTATCTTGACTTGTAACGCATTCTGTGCATCTGCTCGATCCCACACCCCACTCTATATGTCATCACTCACCAACTCTGTCGAAGACAGCCATCACACCAACTAGGTAAGACATTACACAGGTGGCTATTATTGTATGCCATCCTATGTTGTTGCATATTGTACATAACATCATATCCACACGTTGTTATGACAACATGTCCTATAGTAATTTATGACATCAGCATGCACTCTATACTCATGACATCACACTTGATTGGTCCTTGCCTTGTTGGACTAGAACCCGGGGGGTGGGGGGGGGGGGTTTGACGTTTGTTTGCTGCATGTACATATTGACATTGTTCATCTACTGTGTGTGACTATGCACATTCGACTCTATTGTGACTTCTCACAATGACTGTGTTCGATGACAATCTTAACACACACTACTTTTTATGACATATCTACTTTATATGGCATCAAACAGCAGTGTTATGACAACAACATACAGACTAATTGCGTGCTCTTCCAATGGCCGACTATGACTCTGATGATTATACACACCCAACTGTATCTGTGTCATCACAACTGAATGTATCAATTCATCAAACCCCAGTGTGTGCTATGACATCATCTCCACTAAATATATTGAAATCATATGTGATACATATGGACATCACATCCAATCTTTAAGACATCACACCACCTTATTGACATTCACGTCCACAGGTATATATGACATAGCACTCCATTATATCATGACCTCACGTCCACTGTATTCATGTGTCACCAGCACCCACCATTTCGATGGTATCTCAGCCAATATATGTATGATATCACATCCAGTATACGTGTGATTCTCGCTATCCCACTGTATTTGTGGCATATACACTGATATGTATGGACACATCACAACACTCGGGTGTTGATGTCACCCATACTCAGGCATATTGTATGACATCATTTGCACTCTATAGATGTCATAAAAATCCGGCTCTGTCACAGCAAACTCACATATTTTCATTTGATGTACATTTGCACTTCAGGCATGACATTCATACTTAACTTATCAGACATCGCACCGCTATGTGTATATCCGTACTTTTTTCATAAGTGAACTTTGGTCCTCATCAAACTCTCTGACCGGCGGAGTTATCAAATCCACTTTGGAATGGACATCACACCATTTACCTACTGTGTGGTGACATCATATGCACTGTAATAACCCAATTCCATCCACTGCTTTTGGTTACATCACACTACTGTAACTTTATGTTAACAGCAACAACCGCTATTTATAAAACCACATCCCGTATGCAGGGCAACCATAATACATTTTATACATGTGACATCACAGCCAGTAATGATGTGATCATCACAACCATTATTGACAATGTCTACACGCCCACACTTTGTATAACTTCACACGTTTGGCATATGTTCTGCGCACCTATTGCACTATAGAAGAATCACATCCTTTCATATTATGACATCAATAATACACCGTATTTTTAAGGACATCACACACAGTATACTTTGAACATCCATATCCAACGTATCTGTGTCATCACATCCACTGTATTGATGATATCATACAACAATCTTGTTGTATGTTATGAGATCGCATCGGGGCTATGTAATATGACTCATTAAACCATTGTAATAATTCATCATATCACAAGTTATTTGTTAGCATGGCAAAACTGTTTCTGTTGTGCGCCACACACGTCACTCTTTTCCATCTTAATCACAACCTTGGTGATTGATATGACACACATCAATACCGCTGTTTTAACCAGATCATATACACTATTATAAGTCATCACATCCACATTTTAATTAGATCAATACCACATTTTTTTTACACAGCAATTGCACTGTGCTCATTTATCACTCACAACTATATCTGACATTGCATCCACTGTACCTGTGTCATCACAACCACTCTATTGATATCTCTGGACAACTGTATATGACATCACACTCAGTTTTATGTATGGCATCTTATGCACTATACATAACGTCACATCCACTCGTTTTTGATTTCACACCATTGTAGTCATCACATTACATCCACTGAATTCGGGCGGATATCACACACCCTATGTATGCCATCACACACAAACAACACTGGCACATCGGCTGCGCTTCGTATACGCCTTATACATTAGTTACAGTCTCATCCCAGCCACTATATCTGACACTGCAATCCAGTTGGTATATGGGTCATCAAAACCAGTGTTATAACAATTACACCAACTTGCTCTCCTCTGAAGCACATGACACACACTATATGGTAATGACATAATATTCATTAAGCCATGACATGGCCTCTGAAACCTTCTTATGACCTCATGACCCTAAGAGGGAGGGACTGGACATGTCACGTATATTTTTGACATCAGTATCCAATTTTATAATATGATATCCACACACCTCCTGTCATGAAAAACATTAAGGCTATTCCTTAAATCACACCCCTATTTATTGACATCTACAACAAATCTATCTGTGTCGTCACACCTACGCTGTAGTCTGATGAGATCAACAAGCATGGTAACAGTCATCACACATGGCATATGTATGACACCATAAACATTTTACAAGGAGAAACATATTCACAATTTATGCCCATCAATTCTTCAGTTATTGGTATTGACATCACCACACAATGCAGTCAGCATATTCAAATCTCCCTAATAGGTATGACATGTACAATCCCCAGAGTGTTAAATGACCAATCTCAATCCCAACACCTATGTTATAACACTTGGCTCGACTCTATGTGTATCATCACACCCAATATATCTACTTAATTCAAAAACCAGTGTTTACCGTACGACATAACTAGCTTCTATATGTTCGTGACATACTTAAATGCATGCAATATGGACATCACAACCACTCTTATTGAGAAACACAGCTATTATTTCAGGACAATCTGTTTTCCACTGTATACTGTCAGCACACCCCCAACACCCAGCATATTGATGTGCTATCAACGGCCAATATAATGTATGATATCCTCATCACAGTATATTTGTGATATCATAATCCTACTCTTATTGGTATTGCCCTTTGATGCACACTAGTTTGATTCTCTAACACATGTGTGTGTTGAGTTCACTCTAGGCTATATGTGTGTACTACTCATTTGCACATTCTACATATTGCCGTCACATTTAAGCTATATTACTGCAAACACAGTATGTGTATGTTTGACGTGATCAGCATCCACTTCAGGCTATGACATCAACACACAATGTAATCATTTGTCCATGAACCAATTTCTTCAATGATTTCAATCACACTATCTTTTGTATGCCTTTCAAACCAACAAGTATGCGTGACATCCTATGCACTAATATATAACATCAATTCCCACCTTGAGTCTTCAGACTACTTGTACTTTATGACATCACAACCTCTGTATATGAAACTACATTCAGATTATAAGGCAACATATAAATCTACACTACACATGTAAATGTGTCGCAACCCACTAATCATGTGTCATCACAACGGACTGTATTGACAACATCACACGTACGAACTCCTTATGTATATACTCTCACTCTCGCCATATACATGGAAACTTGGCACTATACACGAAAATCACATTCCTCCCTTTATAAAACATTTAAATACCACCGAGCTATAATGACATCACGAGACTGGCTTTTATGACATATCACATCACCTATTCATGAAATCACTCGCACTTGTATATGACATCACATACACATGTTATGTGTGAATCACAGCCCTGTATCTATAACAACACACCTACTAAGTTATATGACATCATATTCGTGTATATGACATTTCACATGGTGTAATATGACCAACCACAACCACTGTTTTCCGACATCACACTACTGGTGATCAGTGTAATCACACCACACTTGATAGAAGGTTATGAAACATGATGTACTGTCTTGAAATCAAACCCAGAGCAAGTAGAACACAATAGGGCACTCTATCAAGATATTAACTAGGCACTCTTGATAACATCATTATCGGTGTTTTTAACCAGGCAACCACTAAATATGACACATATCCACTATATATATCTCACCCACACTGGTACATACAACACAAGTGCTGCATCTGACTGTAACCATTCTCTCACCAGCCCACCACTCTATATACATCACACCCACCTGTCGAAGACATCACACCTACAATTAACATCACAGAGGCATATGCATGCCATCCTATCACATAGATGACAACATAGCCACACTTTATGACCAAACATTCTTACTTGTTAGACACTCCATCACTCACTCTACATCACCACGCCCTACAAAAGACATTCTTCACTGTGGGTGACAGCACATTCACTCTTGTTACTTCTCACAATGACTGTTTCGATGACATCACACACACTACTTTATGACATACAACGGTGTATAGGCATCAAACAGAGTTAAGACAATACACCATTGCTTGCTTCAAAGCCAATCTTCTATATCACACCCACTTAACTGTATCAGTCACACTGAAGTATCAATTTTCAAAAACCCCTTTTGGGGTACACTCTCCCCTAAATATATGAAATCATATGTGATACTTTACATCACTCCACCTTTAGACTCACACCACCTTTTGACATACTCCACTATAATAAATCACTCCATTAATCTGACCTCAGTCCACGTTTTTCCCACAAACCCCCCCAATCGATGGGTTTTCAGCCATATATTATGATATCACATCCAGTAAGTGGACCTCCTATCCCCTGTATTTTTGCAGAAAACTCTATGTTGGGCATCACAACATCGTGTTGATTCACCACACCGATATGTATACATCATTTTTCACAAAAGATGTCATCCACCGCTTTACAGCAAACCCCATATTTATGTGTCACATCCCTTCAGGCATGACATCATACTTAATCTATCAGACATCGCACCTAGTGATTTTGGGCCTCCAAAATCTCCGCGGATATCACATCCACTTTTGATACATCACACCCCCTACATGTGTGACATCAATGCACTGTAAAACACCCATCCCTGCTTTTGTCATCACACACTGATTATGACACACAACCCCTATTTATGAAACCCCAAACCCAGCGGGGAACAATACATTAAAGTGACATCACAGCCAAAATTGATCTTCACAACCTTTATTGAAATGTACCCCCACTCGAAACTTCATCTTGGCTAGTATAGCCCTATTGCACTATAGAAGAAACACATCCCTTTAATGAAATCAAAACCCTTTTTTTAAGCATCACAACAGTAACTTACATCATATCCCCCGTATCTGTGTATCCACCCACTGTTTAAATTACATACCACTTTTTAGAGGTCTCATGACTATTAATGACATCAAAAACCTTTGTATAAAACATCAATTCCTTATTTGACCCGCAGAAACGGTACTGTGTCTCACAACACTCTTTCCATCAATCAAAACCTTGGATTATGACTTCACATAACTATATTTTTTAACACATATACACTATTAATCCAATCCAATTTAGAGATAAAAAAAAACATTTTTTAACACAATTGCCGTGCTTGGATATCCCACTATCTGCATTGCATAACTGTCCCCTGTGTCATCAAAACCCCACTCTATTGATGATCCGGACAACTCTCTTAAAAACCCCCACCATTTTTAGTATGGATCTTTGCCATACATAACGTCCATCCCCCTTTTTATGATTTCAACCTTTGTAGTCACACATTAACCACGATTCATGTATCCCCAAAACGCTAATAGCCCACACAAACAACACGTTTTTATATCTGCCCCTCACCCACTATACTACACTGCATCCATTGTATCGGGGGTCATAAAAACCCAGTATAAATTACACCACATCACTCTCGGTCACATCACAACACTAT
This sequence comes from Odocoileus hemionus, assembly GCA_020976825.1. NCBI lineage: Eukaryota > Metazoa > Chordata > Mammalia > Artiodactyla > Cervidae > Odocoileus > Odocoileus hemionus. Next base: position 9,169 of record JAJLRB010003242.1, read on the forward strand.
AGTAACATCAAAATTCCCGTATGCATGCATGCCTGAACTCATACCTCAGACCCCTATATTTTACTGCATTTATTATTTATACATAATCCAATTATATGTATACACCAAATGCTTTCATACAACCAAAGGCTATTCCGACTCCCCCAAACCCCCTAATTTTACATCCAACCAATCTTCATTCGTCAACCCCCTGTACGAGACACACGTAGGAATCTCACACTTGGGATTTCGTGTACACATACACATTCTACAAGAAATCACATTTACAAATTTTGACTCAATATTCAGTATTATACATCCCACCAGCATTCAGACATCAATTTATATATACATTACATCCACGGTGAAAGCATCTCATCCCTACACCAGAATCACACCCACCTTTGGGGTCTCACACCCCAATGTTCTCTTTTCAAAAAATTTTGTATACAAACACCACTAAGTGGACACAATCAGCATGGGCATCACACCCCTCTTTTTTGCTCACAAAAAGTTTATTTATGACATCACGCCCGTAAACGTGTCATCACACCCACATATGATGGTATCACGGGCCCAAAATTGTAGATATTCATCCGTATACTGTGACAAAACCACTATTTATTTCCCGTACAACTATGTATGACACACAACCTGGTGTTATGAGTCACAAAGGCAAATTTGACATCATTTGCACTACAGAATCGTCACATATTATTATTACTGAAACCACAGTTTTTTTACATCACTCCACTTCAGGCAAAAATCACACCCCCGTATCTTTGTCATGACAATTTCTTCACTGAACACACACACTTTTTTATGCCATCAAACCAAAATATGCAGACACCTTTCACAAATTTTTAAAAACCATTCACCCTTGGTCTTTAACTACGTACTTTTACATCACAACTCTGTTATGAATCTTTCGGGTATGGGGGGCCAACA
>JAJLRB010003243.1:0-10092 GCA_020976825.1 Odocoileus hemionus
TTGATAGGGGGCGGAATGGCCTGGTCCGAGGGGAACGGGGCCCCAAAAAAAAAAAAAAAAAAAAAAAAAAAAAAAAAAAAAAAAAAAAAAAAAAAAAAAAAAAAAAAAAAAAAAAAAAAAAAAAAAAAAAAAAAAAAAAAAAAAAAAAAAAAAAAAAAAAAAAAAAAAAAAAAAAAAAAAAAAAAAAAAAAAAAAAAAAAAAAAAAAAAAAAAAAAAAAAAAAAAAAAAAAAAAAAAAAAAAAAAAAAAAAAAAAAAAAAAAAAAAAAAAAAAAAAAAAAAAAAAAAAAAAAAAAAAAAAAAAAAAAAAAAAAAAAAAAAAAAAAAAAAAAAAAAAAAAAAAAAAAAAAAAAAAAAAAAAAAAAAAAAAAAAAAAAAAAAAAAAAAAAAAAAAAAAAAAAAAAAAAAAAAAAAAAAAAAAAAAAAAAAAAAAAAAAAAAAAAAAAAAAAAAAAAAAAAAAAAAAAAAAAAAAAAAAAAAAAAAAAAAAAAAAAAAAAAAAAAAAAAAAAAAAAAAAAAAAAAAAAAAAAAAAAAAAAAAAAAAAAAAAAAAAAAAAAAAAAAAAAAAAAAAAAAAAAAAAAAAAAAAAAAAAAAAAAAAAAAAAAAAAAAAAAAAAAAAAAAAAAAAAAAAAAAAAAAAAAAAAAAAAAAAAAAAAAAAAAAAAAAAAAAAAAAAAAAAAAAAAAAAAAAAAAAAAAAAAAAAAAAAAAAAAAAAAAAAAAAAAAAAAAAAAAAAAAAAAAAAAAAAAAAAAAAAAAAAAAAAAAAAAAAAAAAAAAAAAAAAAAAAAAAAAAAAAAAAAAAAAAAAAAAAAAAAAAAAAAAAAAAAAAAAAAAAAAAAAAAAAAAAAAAAAAAAAAAAAAAAAAAAAAAAAAAAAAAAAAAAAAAAAAAAAAAAAAAAAAAAAAAAAAAAAAAAAAAAAAAAAAAAAAAAAAAAAAAAAAAAAAAAAAAAAAAAAAAAAAAAAAAAAAAAAAAAAAAAAAAAAAAAAAAAAAAAAAAAAAAAAAAAAAAAAAAAAAAAAAAAAAAAAAAAAAAAAAAAAAAAAAAAAAAAAAAAAAAAAAAAAAAAAAAAAAAAAAAAAAAAAAAAAAAAAAAAAAAAAAAAAAAAAAAAAAAAAAAAAAAAAAAAAAAAAAAAAAAAAAAAAAAAAAAAAAAAAAAAAAAAAAAAAAAAAAAAAAAAAAAAAAAAAAAAAAAAAAAAAAAAAAAAAAAAAAAAAAAAAAAAAAAAAAAAAAAAAAAAAAAAAAAAAAAAAAAAAAAAAAAAAAAAAAAAAAAAAAAAAAAAAAAAAAAAAAAAAAAAAAAAAAAAAAAAAAAAAAAAAAAAAAAAAAAAAAAAAAAAAAAAAAAAAAAAAAAAAAAAAAAAAAAAAAAAAAAAAAAAAAAAAAAAAAAAAAAAAAAAAAAAAAAAAAAAAAAAAAAAAAAAAAAAAAAAAAAAAAAAAAAAAAAAAAAAAAAAAAAAAAAAAAAAAAAAAAAAAAAAAAAAAAAAAAAAAAAAAAATCCTCATCTCGCTTGGGAGGCGGGAAGTCTCATGGTTTTTCTCGAGTTTGCGGCGGGGACCTGGGGGTACATTTCTCGACTTACGGCGGGGATGGTGGCCCCTTCAACCCCTCGTGTTTGTTCTAACGAAGTCAGGACTCCTGTCGAGTTACGAGGGACACCTCAGGAGTCTCTTCGAGGCTTGGCAGGGCAAAAGGGACGCTTCTCGAGGTGAGTCGGGAGACCCACGGTCCCTTTCCAGTAGCCACAGGGATACTGGGATTCCTGTCAATGTTCAAGAGGAGTCAGGCTCCGTCAAATTTTGAAGCAGTGAGCTCTGCGTGCCTCTCGAGGTGTCAGAGGCATGTGAGGCATTCCGTCGAAAGGAGTCGGGGACCTAGGGCTTTCTCTAGGGACTCCACAGGTGGTGCAGACATCCCTTCACCTTGTGAGATGAAAGACTAGACTGTATTCAAGCCACTGCAAAGGAAACCCGGCCTCCTTTCGAGTCAGGGCTTCTCGGTGTATATGCCCATTGAGGCAGCAATCTCAGGGTCCCTCCCTCATACCTATTGCTGAGAGAGAAGCCTCCTCTTGAGGGGCTTGTGGAAAGGTGGCCTACGTCTTGAGTCTAAGCCAGGGAATCAGCTCTCATCTCGAGGCAATTTGGGGTACACGGAGCAGTCCTCGAGTTGCTCTGCTGAACTTGGTACTCCTCTAGACTTGGCCCGTTGTTCTCGGGAACCTCTGGAGTTGCCTAAAGGGGGAGTCAAGCCTCAAGGTCGTGTTTGATGGGGAACGGGGGATGGCTCTGGAGTCAATGCAGGGGAAGCGGGCCTCATCTCGAGTTGATTTGGGGCCCATGGAGCTCCTTCGCGATGCTGGTGTGACCTCAGGGTCCCTCTCTACTTGTGACAGTGTTTTTGCGGACTGTCTCGACATCCATCAAGCAAGTCGAGGCTCCTGACATGTTTCAGGGGGCTCACGGAATTGCTCTGCATGCAGTGCAGGGGAATCGGGCCTCATCTCGCTTGGAGGGGGAAGTCTCATGGTTTTTCTCGAGTTGCGGCGGGGACCTGGGGTACATTCTCGACTTACGGCTAGGATGGCCCTTCAACCCTCGTGTTTGTTCAACGAAGTCAGGACTCCTGTCGAGTTACGAGGGACACCTCAGGAGTCTCTTCGAGGCTTGGCAGGGCAAAAGGGACGCTTCTCGAGGTGAGTCGGGAGACCCAGGGTCCCTTTCCAGTAGCCACAGGGATACTGGGATTCCTGTCAATGTTCAAGAGGAGTCAGGCTCCGTCAAATTTTGAAGCAGTGAGCTCTGCGTGCCTCTCGAGGTGTCAGAGGCATGTGAGGCATTCCGTCGAAAGGAGTCGGGGACCTAGGGCTTTCTCTAGGGACTCCACAGGTGGTGCAGACATCCCTTCACCCTTGTGAGATGAAAGACTAGACTGTATTCAAGCCACTGCAAGGAAACCCGGCCTCCTTTCGAGTCAGGGCTTCTCGGTGTATATGCCCATTGAGGCAGCAATCTCAGGGTCCCTCCCTCATACCTATTGCTGAGAGAAGCCTCCTCTTGAGGGGCTTGTGGAAAGGTGGCCTACGTCTTGAGTCTAAGCCAGGGAATCAGCTCTCATCTCGAGGCAATTTGGGGTACACGGAGCAGTCCTCGAGTTGCTCTGCTGAACTTGGTACTCCTCTAGACTTGGCCCGTTGTTCTCCGGGGAACCTCTGAGAGTTGCCTAAAGGGAGTCAAGCCTCAGGTCGTGTTTGATGGGGAACGGGGGATGGCTCTGGAGTCAATGCAGGGGAAGCGGGGCCTCAATCTCGAGTTGATTTGGGGCCCATGGAGCTCCTTCGCGATGCTGGTGTGACCTCAGGGTCCCTCTCTACTTTGTGACAGTGTTTTTGCGGACTGTCTCGACATCCATCAAGCAAGTCGAGGCTCCTGACATGTTTCAGGGGGCTCACGGAATTGCTCTGCATGCAGTGCAGGGGAATCGGGCCTCATCTCGCTTGGAGGGGGAAGTCTCATGGTTTTTTCTCGAGTTGCGGCGGGGGACCTGGGGTACATTCTCGACTTTACGGCGGGGATGGCCTTCAACCCTCGTGTTTGTTCAACGAAGTCAGGACTCCTGTCGAGTTACGAGGGACACCTCAGGAGTCTCTTCGAGGCTTGGCAGGGCAAAAGGGACGCTTCTCGAGGTGAGTCGAGGAGACCCAGGGTCCCTTTCCAGTAGCCACAGGGATACTGGGATATTCCTGTCAATGTTCAAGAGGAGTCAGGCTCCGTCAAATTTTGAAGCAGTGAGCTCTGCGTGCCTCTCGAGGTGTCAGAGGCATGTGAGGCATTCCGTCGAAAGGAGTCGGGGACCTAGGGCTTTCTCTAGGGACTCCACAGGTGGTGCAGACATCCCTTCACCTTGTGAGATGAAAAAGACTAGACTGTATTCAAGCCACTGCAAGGAAACCCGGCCCTCCTTTCGAGTCAGGGCTTCTCGGGTGTATATGCCCATTGAGGCAGCAATCTCAGGGTCCCTCCCTCATACCTATTGCTGAGAGAAGCCTCCTCTTGAGGGGCTTGTGGAAAGGTGGCCTACGTCTTGAGTCTAAGCCAGGGAATCAGCTCTCATCTCGAGGCAATTTGGGGTACACGGAGCAGTCCTCGAGTTGCTCTGCTGAACTTGGTACTCCTCTAGACTTGGCCCGTTGTTCTCGCAGTAAGTCAGGGAACCTCTGGAGTTGCCTAAAGGGAGTCAAGCCTCAGGTCGTGTTTGATGGGGAAACGGGGGATGGCTCTGGAGTCAATGCAGGGGAAGCGGGCCTCATCTCGAGTTGATTTGGGGCCCATGGAGCTCCTTCGCGATGCTGGTGTGTGACCTCAGGGTCCCTCTCTACTTGTGACAGTGTTTTTGCGGACTGTCTCGACATCCATCAAGCAAGTCGAGGCTACCTGACATGTTTCAGGGGGCTCACGGAATTGCTCTGCATGCAGTGCAGGGGAATCGGGCCTCATCTCGCTTGGAGGGGGAAGTCTCATTGTTTTCAGTTCTCGAGTTGCGGGCGGGGACCTGGGGTACATTCTCGACTTACGGCGGGGATGGCCCTTCAACCCTCGTGTTTGGTTCAACGAAGTCAGGAGTCCTGTCGAGTTACGAGGGACACCTCAGGAGTCTCTTCGAGGCTTGGCAGGGCAAAAGGACGCTTCTCGAGGTGAGTCGGGAGACCCAGGGTCCTCTTTCCAGTAGCCACAGGGATACTGGGATTCCTGTCAATGTTCAAGAGGAGTCAGGCTCCGTCAAATTTTGAAGCAGTGAGCTCTGCGTGCCTCTCGAGGTGTCAGAGGCATGTGAGGCATTCCGTCGAAAGGAGTCGGGGACCTAGGGCTTTCTCTAGGGACTCCACAGGTGGTGCAGACATCCCTTCACCTTGTGAGATGAAAGACTAGACTGTATTCAAGCCACTGCAAGGAAACCCGGCTCCTCCTTTCGAGTCAGGGCTTCTCGGTGTATATGCCCATTGAGGCAGCAATCTCAGGGTCCCTCCCTCATACCCTATTGCTGAGAGAAGCCTCCTCTTGAGGGGCTTGTGGAAAGGTGGCCTACGTCTTGAGTCTAAGCCAGGGAATCAGCTCTCATCTCGAGGCAATTTGGGGTACACGGAGCAGTCCTCGAGTTGCTCTGCTGAACTTGGTACTCCTCTAGACTTGGCCCGTTTGTTCTCGGGGAACCTCTGGAGTTGCCTAAAGGGAGTCAAGCCTCAGGTCAGCGTGTTTGATGGGAACGAGGGGATGGCATCTGGAGTCAATGCAGGGGAAGCGGGCCTCATCTCGAGTTGATTTGGGGCCCATGGAGCTCCTTCGCGATGCTGGTGTGACCTCAGGGTCCCTCTCTACTTGTGACAGTGTTTTTGCGGACTGTCTCGACATCCATCAAGCAAGTCGAGGCTCCTGACATGTTTCAGGGGGCTCACGGAATTGCTCTGCATGCAGTGCAGGGGAATCGGGCCTCATCTCGCTTGGAGGGGAAGTCTCATTGTTTTTCTCGAGTTGCGGCGGGGACCTGGGGTACATTCTCGACTTACGGCGGGGATGGCCCCTTCAACCCTCGTGTTTTTGTTCAACGAAGTCGAGGAGTCCTGTCGAGTTACGAGGGACACTCAAGGAGTCTCTTCGAGGCTTGGCAGGGCACAAAGGGAACGCCTTCTCGAGGTGAGTCTCCGGGAGACCCAGGGTCCCTTTCCAGTAGCCACAGGGTTACTGGGATTCCTGTCAATGTTCAATGAGGAGTCAGGCTCCGTTCAACCAATTTTGAAGCCTCAGTGAGCTCTGCGTCGCTCTCTCGAGGTATGTCAAGAGTGGCATGTAGAGGGCATTACGTCGAAAGAGTCAGGGGGACCTAGGGCTTTCTCTTACGGGACTTCCACAGGTGTGCAGACATCCCTTCAGCTTGATGCTGAGATGATTAGACTAGACCGTGATAATCCAAAGCCCACTGCTCAACGGAAAGATCCAGTAGCTCTCCTTTCTTCTCCGGTGTCCAGGGGACATTGCGATCGGTTAGCAAAATATGCACATTGAGGCATTCGCAATCTAAGGGTTCCTCCCAAATGACATAACACGATAAATGCTGAGAAGAAGCATTTCCTCCTTCTTTGACGAGGACTCTGTGAAAGGTGGGCCTACGTCTTGAGTCTAAGCCAGGGAGTCAGCCTCTCATCTCGAGGCAATTTGGGGTTAAGGAGCGTCCTCGAGTTGCTCTGCTGAACTTGGTACTCCTCTAGACTTGGCCCGTTGTTCTCGGGGCACCTTGGAGTTGCCTAAGGGAGTCAACGCCTCAGAGATCGATGTTTGATGGGGGAACGGGGATGGTCTAGGAGAGTCAATGCAGGGGAAGCGGGCCCCATCTCGAGTTGATTTGGAGGCAATGGAGCTCCTTCTCGCGAGGCTGTGTGACCTGTCAGGGTTACACTATGTATGATGTGACAGTGTTTTTGCGGGACTGTCTCGACAACCATCAAGCAAGCTCAGGCTCCTGACATGTTTCAGGGGGCTCACGGAATTGCTCTGCATGCAGTGCAGGGGAATCGGGGCCTCATCTCGCTTGGAGGGGGAAGTCTCATGGTTTTTCTCGAGTTGCGGCGGGGACCTGGGGTACATTCTCGACTTACGGCGGGGATGGCCCTTCAACCCTCGTGTTTGTTCAACGAAGTCAGGACTCCTGTCGAGTTACGAGGGACACCTCAGGAGTCTCTTCGAGGCTTGGCAGGGCAAAAGGAACGCTTCTCGAGGTGAGTCGGGAGACCCAGGGTCCCTTTCCAGTAGCCACAGGGATACTGGGATTCCTGTCAATGTTCAAGAGGAGTCAGGCTCCGTCAAATTTTGAAGCAGTGAGCTCTGCGTGCCTCTCGAGGTGTCAGAGGCATGTGAGGCATTCCGTCGAAAGGAGTCGGGGACCTAGGGCTTTCTCTAGGGACTCCACAGGTGGTGCAGACAATCCTTCAGCTTGTGAGATGAAAGACTAGACTGTATTCAAGCCACTGCAAGGAAAGCCGGCCTCCTTTCGAGTCAGGGCTTCTCGGTGTATATGCCCATTGAGGCAGCAATCTCAGGGTCCCTCCCTCATACCTATTGCTGAGAGAAGCCTCCTCTTGAGGGGCTTGTGGAAAGGTGGCCTACGTCTTGAGTCTAAGCCAGGGAATCAGCTCTCATCTCGAGGCAATTTGGGGTACACGGAGCAGTCCTCGAGTTGCTCTGCTGAACTTGGTACTCCTCTAGACTTGGCCCGTTGTTCTCGGGGAACCTCTGGAGTTGCCTAAAGGGAGTCAAGCCTCAGGTCGTGTTTGATGGGGAACGGGGGATGGCTCTGGAGTCAATGCAGGGGAAGCGGGCCTCATCTCGAGTTGATTTGGGGCCCATGGAGCTCCTTCGCGATGCTGGTGTGACCTCAGGGTCCCTCTCTACTTGTGACAGTGTTTTTGCGGACTGTCTCGACATCCATCAAGCAAGTCGAGGCTCCTGACATGTTTCAGGGGGCTCACGGAATTGCTCTGCATGCAGTGCAGGGGAATCGGGCCTCATCTCGCTTGGAGGGGGAAGTCTCATGGTTTTTCTCGAGTTGCGGCGGGGACCTGGGGTACATTCTCGACTTACGGCGGGGATGGCCCTTCAACCCTCGTGTTTGTTCAACGAAGTCAGGACTCCTGTCGAGTTACGAGGGACACCTCAGGAGTCTCTTCGAGGCTTGGCAGGGCAAAAGGAACGCTTCTCGAGGTGAGTCGGGAGACCCAGGGTCCCTTTCCAGTAGCCACAGGGATACTGGGATTCCTGTCAATGTTCAAGAGGAGTCAGGCTCCGTCAAATTTTGAAGCAGTGAGCTCTGCGTGCCTCTCGAGGTGTCAGAGGCATGTGAGGCATTCCGTCGAAAGGAGTCGGGGACCTAGGGCTTTCTCTAGGGACTCCACAGGTGGTGCAGACATCCCTTCAGCTTGTGAGATGAAAGACTAGACTGTATTCAAGCCACTGCAAGGAAACCGGCCTCCTTTCGAGTCAGGGCTTCTCGGTGTATATGCCCATTGAGGCAGCAATCTCAGGGTCCCTCCCTCATACCTATTGCTGAGAGAAGCCTCCTCTTGAGGGGCTTGTGGAAAGGTGGCCTACGTCTTGAGTCTAAGCCAGGGAATCAGCTCTCATCTCGAGGCAATTTGGGGTACACGGAGCAGTCCTCGAGTTGCTCTGCTGAACTTGGTACTCCTCTAGACTTGGCCCGTTGTTCTCGGGAACCTCTGGAGTTGCCTAAAGGGAGTCAAGCCTCAGGTCGTGTTTGATGGGGAACGGGGGATGGCTCTGGAGTCAATGCAGGGGAAGCGGGCCTCATCTCGAGTTGATTTGGGGCCCATGGAGCTCCTTCGCGATGCTGGTGTGACCTCAGGGTCCCTCTCTACTTGTGACAGTGTTTTTGCGGACTGTCTCGACATCCATCAAGCAAGTCGAGGCTCCTGACATGTTTCAGGGGGCTCACGGAATTGCTCTGCATGCAGTGCAGGGGAATCGGGCCTCATCTCGCTTGGAGGGGGAAGTCTCATGGTTTTTCTCGAGTTGCGGCGGGGACCTGGGGTACATTCTGGACTTACGGCGGGGATGGCCCTTCAACCCTCGTGTTTGTTCAACGAAGTCAGGACTCCTGTCGAGTTACGAGGGACACCTCAGGAGTCTCTTCGAGGCTTGGCAGGGCAAAAGGAACGCTTCTCGAGGTGAGTCGGGAGACCCAGGGTCCCTTTCCAGTAGCCACATGGATACTGGGATTCCTGTCAATGTTCAAGAGGAGTCAGGCTCCGTCAAATTTTGAAGCAGTGAGCTCTGCGTGCCTCTCGAGGTGTCAGAGGCATGTGAGGCATTCCGTCGAAAGGAGTCGGGGACCTAGGGCTTTCTCTAGGGACTCCACAGGTGGTGCAGACATCCCTTCAGCTTGTGAGATGAAAGACTAGACTGTATTCAAGCCACTGCAAGGAAACCCGGCCTCCTTTCGAGTCAGGGCTTCTCGGTGTATATGCCCATTGAGGCAGCAATCTCAGGGTCCCTCCCTCATACCTATTGCTGAGAGAAGCCTCCTCTTGAGGGGCTTGTGGAAAGGTGGCCTACGTCTTGAGTCTAAGCCAGGGAATCAGCTCTCATCTCGAGGCAATTTGGGGTACACGGAGCAGTCCTCGAGTTGCTCTGCTGAACTTGGTACTCCTCTAGACTTGGCCCGTTGTTCTCGGGGAACCTCTGGAGTTGCCTAAAGGGAGTCAAGCCTCAGGTCGTGTTTGATGGGGAACGGGGGATGGCTCTGGAGTCAATGCAGGGGAAGCGGGCCTCATCTCGAGTTGATTTGGGGCCCATGGAGCTCCTTCGCGATGCTGGTGTGACCTCAGGGTCCCTCTCTACTTGTGACAGTGTTTTTGCGGACTGTCTCGACATCCATCAAGCAAGTCGAGGCTCCTGACATGTTTCAGGGGGCTCACGGAATTGCTCTGCATGCAGTGCAGGGGAATCGGGCCTCATCTCGCTTGGAGGGGGAAGTCTCATGGTTTTTCTCGAGTTGCGGCGGGGACCTGGGGTACATTCTCGACTTACGGCGGGGATGGCCCTTCAACCCTCGTGTTTGTTCAACGAAGTCAGGACTCCCTGTGTCGAGTTACGAGGGACACCTCAGGAGTCTCTTCGAGGCTTGGCAGGGCAAAAGGGACGCTTCTCGAGGTGAGTCGGAGATACCCAGGGTCTCCTTTCCAGTAGCCACAGGGATACTGGGATTCCTGTCAATGTTCAAGAGGAGTCAGGCTCCGTCAAATTTTGAAGCAGTGAGCTCTGCGTGCCTCTCGAGGTGTCAGAGGCATGTGAGGCATTCCGTCGAAAGGAGTCGGGGACCTAGGGCTTTCTCTAGGGACTCCACAGGTGTGCAGACATCCCTTCACCTTGTGAGATGAAAGACTAGACTGTATTCAAGCCACTGCAATGGAAACCCGGCCTCCTTTCGAGTCAGGGCATTGACTCCAGCAATCTGAGGGTCCCTCCCGTCATACCTATTGCTGAGGGAGCCTCCTCTTGAGGGCTTGGGAAAGGGGGCCACCTTGGT
>JAJLRB010003244.1:0-10087 GCA_020976825.1 Odocoileus hemionus
GAGATAAGGATTGTCTCCTGCACTTGGGACTAGCATTTCTCCTTGTTCCCTTGGTAACCTTTGCCGTTTGTTTGGTTTGCTGAACTCTATCATTCCCCAAAGAAGTTTCTTGTACTGCAGCCTGTATATACTCATAGAAAAATCATTAAAGCACCTTTGCTCCATTAGAGCTTAGGTCCCCCGGTCTTTTTTTGTCTCACTCTCTCTTTTTCTCTCTCTCTCTATCTTTTTCTGGCTGACTCTCTGGAGCCTGGAGACCCGTCGTGCTCACTTTTCTGCCCGGGCTTCTAAGACCCCCTCGAGAGGGCGCCTGGTACCTTGGTGAGTGATGCACGCCCTCTGTCAAGGACAATATTGGTCCTCTGTGTAAAGAAGCCTAGTTGAGTTCAGTAAATACTAATGGCATGGGTTATAAAAGGCTGGCCAGCCCCATTATATTTCTACTGCTTTGCCCACCACTTCTTTACATTTCAGGGACTGCTGGTTTCACGCCAGGGAATAGAGGCTTGCCTTCAAAACAGTAGTAGAAGGATCATCCTTAGTTCCTGACAAATGCAGTTTTGACTTTCTTTTTATTTGCGCTCCGGTCTAAGAAAAGAAAATGTTAAATGGAGCAGCCAAAAGAAGGAAAAATTATTCCAGTGGATCTCGAGCCCATATGCGCTTTATTAAAGCTGTAATTCTGCCATTTTAAATGTTAATATTCTAGGCCCTTCCCAATATTCAGCAACAGACAAAAACCACATATTACTAGTACATATAAAATAAAAGATTCCACTTTGCAAAAGGCTCCAATTTACAACAATACAAACATCTCTCTCGCTCTCTCCTCCACGCTCGCGCACTTCGCCGCAGCCTGCCCTGGCTGTCCAAATGCTTTCTCCTCTGCCACCAGTCGCAAACTACAAATGTCTCTTTGTTGCAACCTAATGAAAGTTACCTATATTTTATAAGCTAACTAGAAGCTGCTATTTCCCATACTGTAATCGAGAAGAAATCAAAAAAACAGAAAAAGAAAATTTAAATTTTTGTTTTTTTTTGAAAATCCCCCTTTATCAAACCTTTTCCCAAAGGTTTAAAGTGAAAAATTTTTTCCGGGGAATTTAAAAACCTTTTTTGATTTTTTTTTTTAAAAGGCTTGTCAAAAAATTTTAGGATCAAAACCCTTTAAAAGGGATGAAAAAATTTTTTCAAGGCTGTTTTTCTTTTGTTTTTTCCCAAAACCTTTTAAAAAGGGGAAGAAAAAAGGATCCCTTTCCCCATTTTTTGGAGATAAAAAAGCTTTTTTTTTTAAAAGGGGGACTCCCCCAAAAGGAAAGCTTTTTAAAAAAGGGTTTTTTCCAAAAAAATTTTTCCCCAGGGTTTCCCAAAGGGGGAAAGAAACGGGCCCCCAAAGAAAGAAAATTTAAAAATTTTTGATTTTTTTAAAGGGAAAATTTCTTTTTTTCCAAAAAAAAAATTTCCAAAAGGGGGAAACCTTTCCCGGGCCCCCTTTACAAAAAAAAAAGGAAGGGCAAAATTCTTTTTTTTTTTCCCCTTAAAACCCCTAAAATTTTTCCCACCCAGTGCTTTTCTTAATATCCCGGGCCCAAAAAATAAATTTTTTTCCTTTTTTCCCTTTTAAACCCCATTTTCCCTTTTTAGAGTCCCCTTTTAATTTGGATTTTTTTGGGAACCCTTTTTACCCCCCCAAACCTCAGGTTTTTTTTAAAAGGGTTTGATTTTAATTTTTGGCTTCAAAAGGGGAATTATTTGTTCGGCTTTTTGGAAAAATTTAAATTCCCAATTAAAAGGGGGGAAAATTTTTTTAATTATTTTTTTTGGAAAATTCCAGATTCTTTTTTGGGAAATTTTAAAAAGGGGGGGAAAAACTTTTTCCCCTTTTTTTTCTTTTTTCCCTTCCCCAATTTCCCTTTAAAAAAAACCCCTTTCTTAACCATTTTAAGGGGAGGGGGGAGTTTGGGGAATAAAAGATAAAAAAACAATCCTTTTTTTTAGACATTTTTTTGTTATTTAAATATTTTTTTTTGGGGGCCCAAAATTTTTTAAAAACTTTTTAAAAAATTAATGGAAAATTTTTTTTTTTTCGGGGAACCCCTTTCGAAATTGGGTTTCTTAATTTATTTTTCCTTTTTTTTCGTTTATTTTGGTTTTTCCCCAAATTTCCGGGGGCCCCCCATAAAAAAGGTCTCTTCCCAAAAAATTCCCGGGAAAAATTTTTTTCAAGAAAAAAAAAGGTTACAAAAAATTTTTGAAAATTTTCCCCAAATTTTTTCCCCACATTTTTTGTTTAGCCCCAAAAAGGGGGCCAAAAAACCAAAAAAACTTTTAAAAAAATTTTTTTGTGATAGTTTGCCCCCCCCCTTTAATTTTTGGGGAAGGGAAATTTTTTTTTTATCCCCCAAGGGGGAAACCCAAGATTTTAATTTTTCCCACATTTTTTCCCTGGGGGCCCCTTTGTTTTTCCCTTTTTTTAAAAAACAAAAAAATTTATTAAATAACGGGGAAAAAAATTTATAAAGCCTATTTTGGGGACAAAGAAATGGCCCCCTTTTTTTTGCAAAAAAAAAAAAAATTTTTAAAAAAGTTTACTAAAAAGAAACATTTTAAACACCCCCAATTAAAAGGAAAAACAAAGGGGGGAGGAACCCTTTGTTCTTTTTTGGAAAACCTCTTTTTTTTTTTTTGGTTTTTTTACAAAGGAAAATATTAAAAAAAATTTTTGTTTTTTTAAACAAAATTTTTAAAAAAGTTAATTATTTTTTTTAAAACCCTGGGGTTTGCTTTTTGAAAAACCGGGGGATTTTTTTATTTTATTTTTTTAAAAAAATTGGCCCCCATTTTTTTATTACGGATTAAAGTTTTGGATTTTTTTTAAAAGGGCCTTTTTACCCCAAAATTTTTTTAACCGGGGGGGGGATAAATTTTCCCTCTCCCTTTTTTTTTTAAATTATTTTGGTCCCTATAAAAGTTTTTTTCGGGGGGAAAAAGGGACAAAATTTTTTTTTTAAAACAAAAAAAAGGTTTTGTTTAAAAGTTTTTTGGATTTTGCTTTTGAAAGGGCCATTCCCGGGTTTTTTTGTTTTTTTTTAATTTTTAAAAACCCCCCTTTAGATTTTTTACCCCCCACCAGGCTAATTTCCCGGGAGTTTTTTCCGGGGGCCCAAGGGGTTTTACGGGAAAAAAAGGGGTTTTTCCTTTTCCCCCCTTTTTTCTTTTAATTTGCCCCCAAAGTTTTTTGTAAAAAAATTTTTTCCAGCCAAGTTTAAAAGGTTTTTTAGGGGGAAAAAAATTTTGTTCATCCCCAAATTTTATTCTTTTAAAAATTTTTAATTTTTTTTTTTTATATTTTTTTTTAAAGTTTTTACAAAAAGGGAAAAAAAAGGATTTTTTTTTTGACATAAAAAATGGTTTTAATTGAATATTTTTTTTTGAAAACCCCAATTTTGTAAACTTTTTTGAAAAAAAAATTTTAAATTTTGGAAAATTTAAAAAAAAAACCGGCATTTTGAGGGAAAAGGGGTAAAAAGGGAAAAAGGGAATTGAAAAAAATTTTAAATTTTATTTATATATATATATATATTTGGGAAATTTCCATTTTCGCCGGGGGGAAACAAAAAATTGGCCTAAAAAAAAACCTTTTAATTTTAAACTCTTTATGTCCTTGGCATCCCGGTACCCCCACTCTATTTTGGGACTCCAGAAAGGAGAAAATTGGTGGACCCCCAAAATAAAAAAATAAAAAAAAAGCTTTTTTAAAATTTCAAAAGGGGGAAACTATGTCTAGTATCAAAAAATTAGCTATGTTTAAAGGGTAGTTTTGTTTTTAGATAGTGGGGAATTAAATTAGGCATTTTTTGGGTTTTAAAGCTTTTACATAAATTAAAGGGGGTTTCAAATTTGGGGGTTAAAATTTTTATTTAATTGTGAATGTGATTTAAAAGGGTAAATTTCTTAATTTTGTGGGGACGTTTTTAAGGTCACCCAACATTATTTAAACTTTGTTATCCCTTTGTTTGGGTAAAATACGATTTTTCAAAAAAAAGGTAACCATATTTATATATTTTTATATTTTAAATTTTTTGAATATTTTAAAAGATTAAGGGTCTTTTAAAAAAATTTTTATTTTTGAATAAAATGTTTCTATTCTCTATAATCGGGAAAATTGGCCCCCTTGGGTTTAAAGGTGACTTATTTTTCTGGGTTTGCTAAAATTTAAGTAGTAGAAGTTTTTGAATGGCTGGGCCCATTTCAAAATAAATTTGGTTTTTCAAAGGTTAACGGCTAAACTTTGGGCTTTCTCTTAAAAGGGGATTTTTTTGGGCAAAGGTAAAGAGATTTTGAGTGTTTAATAAAAAAAATATTTTTTTCCCCCTAAAAAGGGTTGAAAATAAAATTTAAAAATTGATTTGATAATTGTTAAATGACTTTAAAAAATTTGCTAACATAAAAGGATATATCTTTTTTTTTGGGTTTTAAAAAAAATTAAAATTTTAGTCCAGAGGAACCCCACGTTCAGCACCCCCAACTAAAGGGAAATGTTTCATTTCCCAAAATCATTCGAGATGAGAGTTTGTTTCCCCTTTTTTGACCCCAAGGGGAAGCAAACTTTCCCAAAAACCTAAACCCGGAGGCCTCTTTTTAGTATAGGTATGTGGGGAGGGCCCTGGTTTGCCCCCCAAGCGGATATGGACAACCGAGATCCCTGACTGGGAAAAAAGGCCGGGAAATTTCCCCCCGTGACTTGAAAGGGCAGGCTGTCTTTCATCCCCCAAGAAAAAGGGGGAGTAAAACCCCCTGTGGGACTTTGGGAGAAACCCCTATTTCCCCCGGCCTCTCTAGACAGGAGGCCTAAACTTTCCCCTTTTAAAAATTTCGAGAAAAACTTGCTTTTCAATGGTAAAAAGGACAACAAGTGACTCCTTTTTAAAAATTGAAGGATCCAAACAATCCTGTGGGAACTGAAAGGGAAACGGGGTTCTCAAGTCCCCACCTAAAGAGGACCCCAATTTTCCCCTCCCAAGCCTCGAGGGGAATCTCGGGGTTTGTCCCTCCCCAAATAGAAAAGAGCCAAATTTTGCGAACAAATTTCGAGTTTTAAAGACCATCCAAGCCCCTAACTCGAAAATTTATCCCCAGGTTCCCCCCCGTCCCTCGAAAAAAAAAACAGGGGACTTCCGCCTCGTGAAAGATGATGCCCGTTTCCCCCTGCTTTGCATGCAGAGAAATTTTCCGTGTTCCCTTTCCAAAAAGATAAAAGCCCGGGGACTTCGGGACGGAACTTCAGAGAGTCCCCAAAAAACCTGAAAAAAGTTTTAGCGGGACCCTGAGGGCACCGCGGGCAAAAAGGAAAGGGTTTCTGTGTTCCGAAATGGACCCCGAGTGAGTCCAGAATCCCCGCAGGGGCTCCAGAGCCAACCCAAAATTCCCAAAATCAAACAGGGAAAGTGGCTTTTTTTTTCCCTTTTTAAAAAACAGAGTACCCCCGAGAAACCGCCAAGTCCAGGGGAAAGCCAATTTACCCGGGGCTTGCTTTAAGAAAAATGTTTAGCCCCCTTCCCCTTTTTTTGGGGTTTGGGGATTGTCCCCTGCCCTTTGGGGACAAAGCTTTTATTCCTTTTTCCCCTTGGAAACCCTTTCCCGTTTTTTTGGGTTTGTTTAATTATCACCCCCAAAGAAGTTTCTTTTTACTGCAGCCTGATATATCATAAAAAAAATCTTTAAAAAAGCACCTTTGCCCCTTTTGAGTTAGGCCCCCCGGTTTTTTTTTTTGTTCACTCTCTTTTTTTCTTTTCTCTTTTTTTTTTTTTCCTGGCTGACTCTCTGGGGGCCTGGGGGCCCGGGCGTCCCTCACTTTTCTCCCCGGGGGCTTCTAACCCCCCCTCGAGAGGGGACCCCGGTCCCTTTTGGTGAGTGATGCACGCCCCCCTTCCCAAAGGACAATTTTGGGTCCTCTTGTAAAGAAGCGTTTAATCAGCCCCCTTTCTTTTCTTTTATTTTTTTGATCCCCAAACCCCGGGCCCAAAAGGGTTCCCGGTCCAAAAACGGCCCCCGGGAACGGGGCCAAAAGAAAGGGGAAACTGGTAAAAATTTGGTATATCGGGTGGAGGGACTAAAGGAAACCTTTTTGTGGACTGTAAATACTAAGGCATGGGTTAAAAGGTGGCCACCCCCATTTTTTTCTGTTTTTGCCCCCCCCCTTTTTTAAATTTTAAAGGGACTTTGGTTTTCCGCCAGTGAATAGGGGCCCTTCCCTTTCCCCAAACAGTTGTAAAAGACCCATCCTTATTTTTTCTGACAAATGCATTTTTGGACTTTTAAATTTGGCTGGGGGCAAAAAAAATTTTAAAATGAGCACCCAAAACAAAGAAAAAAATTTTTTCCCGTGGATTCGACCCCATATGGCTCTTTTTAAAAAAGTTAATTTCCCTTTTTAATTGTATATTTTTGGCCCTTTCCAATTTCAGCAAAAAACAAAAAAAATTTATATACAAAAAAAATTTAAAAAGATTAAATTTTAAAAGGCTAAATTTTAAAACAATAAAAATTTATAAAAAATTTTTTCTTGCTACCCCTGCCTGGGGTTCCCCAAATTTGTTCCCCCTTCCCACCGTCGAAACTAAAAAATGTCTCTTTGCTGAAAACTAATGAAAAGTTCCCTTTAAATTTTTTTAAGCTGGGACTAGAAGTGTTTTTTCCCCATACTGAAAATCGGGGGGGAAAAGAAAAAAAAAAAACAGCTGGGAATTTACTTGCTTATGAAAATGCATTATCAGAAATGTCAAAAGCGCTATAGCGGAAAATTTTTCGGGAAAAGATTCCTTTTGATTTATAAAGGCTTGTCACCCCTAGGAAAAAAAAATTTTAAAAGAGGGCAAATAAAAGCTAAATCAATGTTTACAAATTTTTTAAAAGAAAAGGGTGAAGGATGTTTTTAATTGTGGAGATAAAAACCCTTTTTTAAAAAGGGACTCCCCTGAAAGCTATAAAATGTTTCCAAAATTTTTCCCCATGTTTCCCAAACAGAGGGAATGCAGGGCCAAAAAGACAGAAAATTTTAAATTTGTATTAAAGGGAAAAAACCTTTTCCCAAAAAAACCCCAAAAAGGGGGCCCTCCCAGGTCCCTACAAAAAAAAGGGGGGCCAAAATTCTATTTTTTCCCTAAAAACCCTAACGCCCAGAAAGTGCTGTCATTAAAAATCCCAAAATTGTTTTTTTCCTTTCCATTTAGCAGCCCCTTTAGAGTATTTATGGATTTTTTTGGACCCCTCCCCCCCAAAACCCTTAGGCTTTTAAGGGCTTTTCCCAAATTTTGGGTTTTCTAAAGGAATTATGTTCGGGGGGGGGAAAAATTTTGATTAAAATTAAAAAGGAGAAATTCAAATTTTGATGTCAATTCAGATTCTAGGGCTTTAAAAAAAAGGGGGGGAAAAAAACATTTCTAAATTACTTCTTTTGCCTTACACTTCCATTAATCCTTTAATGTAGGGGAGGAAGTTTGGGTTTAATTAAAGACCCAAAAACAACCCTTTTATAAACATCATTGTTTTTTAAATTTTATGTCGCCCAAATAAAAACACCCAAAATTTTAATGGTAAAAATTTTCGGGCCCCCTTAAAGCGGGGGTTAATTTTATCTTTTCGATATTTTTTGGGGCCCAAAATTTCCTGACCCTCCAAAAGGTTTTTCTTCCCAAAAATTGCGGGAATTTTAAAGCAAAAGTACAATAAATTTATGGAAATTTTAAAATTTCTACAATATGATAGCCCAAAAAGGGCCCAAAAAAAAATTAAAAACCCTTTTTGTGTTAGATGCCCCCCTTTTAATCTCTTAGGAAGGGACTTATTTTTTGCAATGGCAAACTCAGATTTTTTTTTTCCCAAATTTTTTTCCCAAAGGGGCCAAGTCTTTTTTACAAAAAAAAAACATTTTTTAAAAACAGGAAAATTTATGAGCCTATTTAGCCCAAAGCAATGCCCCTTTTATGAAAAGAAAAAATTAAAAACTATTAAAAAAATTTATAAAACCAAAATTTTTAAAAAGGAAAAACATATTAAAGGAATTTTGCTTTTTTGGAAAAACTCTTTTATTTTTTTATAAAAAGGGGAAAAATATTCCAAATTTGGTTGTCTCAAAACAGAATTTTAAAAATTTTTAAATATTTTTTTAAAACCCTGGGGCTGCATTGAAACCAGAGTTTTCCCATTACTTTTCCCTTAAAAATTGGAAACATTTTATTACGGATTAAAAAGTTTGATTTTTTTTTTGCTTTACACCATTTAGCCCCGGGAGGGGATAATTTCTCTCTCCCTTTTCTTAATTTTCGTGCCTCAAAAAAGGTTTCGTAGCTATGTTACCACAAGGAAAGCTTAAAATTTCCGTACGGCTGCTGTAAGTCACTTCAGTTTTTGTCCTACTCTACTAAAAAAAAACCATTAAGTTAACTCTTATCATGTCCTTGGCATTAACGCAGCCCCTCCCAACTCTATCTAGGACTCCAGAAATGAGCAAATGCGCAAATGGGTGGAGCCCAAAATAAAAAAATAAAAGCTCTACATGAACTGAAGGGTGTTCAAAGTTGGGTATAATGTTTATTTAATTGTGAATGTGATTTCAATGTAATTATTTCTTAATCTAGTAGGGACATGTCTTAAGTCATCAACATTATATAATACATTTGTTATGCCTTTGTTTGGGGTAAGATACGATTGTCAAAAAAAAGGTAACCATATATATATATATATATATATATATGAGAGATGAATAATTTTAGATAAGGTCTATTAAAAAAATTGTATTTTTGATAAAATGATCTATTCTCTATAATCTGGATTGGTCCCTTGGGATTAGAGTGACTTATGTTGCTGGAGTTGTGCTGAACTAAGTAGTAGAAGCTTGTTGAATGGCTGGGTCATTTCGAAATGAATTAGGATTTCAAAGCGTTAACTGCTGAACATTGGCTTACTCTTACAAGGGGATTTTCTTGCAGAAGAGCTGAAGAGATTTTGAGCTGTTAATGAATAAAAATATATATTTGTACTGGAATGGATGCATATACAATATAATATGATTTGATACATATGTTCAATGATCTATAAAATGCTAACATACAAGATATATCATGGTTGTTATAGAAAAATAAAATATAGTCCAGAGGAACACCACGTTCAGCACACCAACTCAAGGAATGTTTCAGGTTCCCCAAATCATCTCGAGATGAGAGCTGATTCCCTATTTTTGACTCAAGAGGAATGCAACTTTCCACAAACACCTCAACAGGAGGCCTCTCTTAGCTATAGGTATGTGAGAGGGACCCTGAGTTTGCTGCCCCAAGCGGAATGGACACCGAGATGCCCTGACTCGAAATAAGGCCGGATTTCCCTCCAGTGACTTGAATGCAGGCTAGTCTTTCATCTCCCAAGATGAAGGGATGAGTGAATCCCCTGTGGAGACTTTAGAGAAAGCCCTAGTTTCCCCGCCTCATCTAGACAGGAGGCCTCACATCCCCCTTGAAAATTCGAGAGGAACTTGCAGTTCAATGCGTCAAAAGGACAACAAGCCTGACTCCTCTTAAAAAAATTGATAGGAATCCGACAATCACTGTGGGAACTGAAAGGGACACTGGGTCTCAAGTCTCACCTAAAAAAGAGGCATCCCAATTTCCCTGCCAAGCCTCGATGAGAATCTCGAGGTGTCCCTCGCAACTAGACATGAGTCCTGACTTTGCTGAACAAACTCGAGTTTTTGAAGAGCCATCCAAGTCCTAACTCGAGAATATACCCCAGGTTCCCACCGCAACTCGACAAAAGAACACGAGACTTCCCCCTCGCTGCCAGATGAGGCCCGATTCCCCTGCATTGCATGCAGAGCAATTCCGTGTTCCCCATCAAACAAGATAGAAGTCTGGACTTCCTGGATGGAACTTCAGAGAGTCACCAAGAACACTGTCACAAGTCTAGAGGGACCCTGATGTCACCGCAGCAACAAGAAAGGGCTCTGTGTTCGGCAAATCGACTCGAGATGTGTCCAGAATCCCCTGCATGAGCTCCAGATCCATCCCGAATTCCACATCAAACACGGGAAGTG
>JAJLRB010003245.1:0-10081 GCA_020976825.1 Odocoileus hemionus
ATATGTGTATAAAATTTAAATAGCCCTCATTTGAAACTATAAAATTTATAATGGCTGTGTGTGCATTTTAAGTCGCTTCAGTCATGTCCGACTATTTGAGACCCCATGGACTGCAGCCTCCCCCCGGTTTCTTCTATCCATGGGATTCTCCGGGCGAGAATACTGAGTTGGGTTGCCATGCCTCCTCCAGGGATAATGGCTGTATGTAAACATTATTAACTACTAGAGAATTTAACTAGAGCCTCTACTTCAAGTGTTTGAGTGTGGTGTATATGTATATGTAGTATATGTAGTAATTTTCTAGGAATGTTTGAAGGTTTATTAGTGCTATAATATTATGCACCTTAGTAGTAGTTTAAAAAGTTTATCTAGAGCAATCTACATCAGGTATTTCAGAGAAGAGGCAAAGAAAGACTATATTTATGTAGCACTATATTAATAAGAAATTCTATATTTTATATAGAACAACAACTATATTGTTCTTTTTAAAGCTCTTCCAGGAAGGAACGGGTCTCCATATGTAATTTAGGACACTTTCTGATTTTTCATTGTTTTTGGTTCAAATAAAACAATCAGAAGAAGACAGATACTTCTTTAACTTATTATATATATTTCTCACAAATTTTTCTTCTCCAAAATCGCCTGTTATTTGTTACAAATACTCATTTTATTATAGGACATTTCAGAGAATCATGTTTTTGGCATGCCGACCCCCTACCAACCATCCGCTTCAGAAGAAATAATTCAATTGTATTCAAAGCTTTATTACTTAACCAGTTTCAATTTGCAAAATATTCTCAATTTAAATTTTTAAGTCCAAAATTCCTTTTTCTCACTCTGCCAAACTTGCTGAATTTAACTTAATTTCAAAATTTAAATATATTATGGAGAGAAAGAAAAATGCATACATAAAATGGCTTGTGTGACAAAATATGAAAATTCAAATATTAATCTAATACTTTCACGATATTATTTAAATTAACACTTAAGTTATACATGTATTATTGGACAGAATAATGTAGTTGTGTATTATATATCTGGTTGTTATGGTTAGGGGCTAGAAATATATACAAATGTACATAGTTTGAGATTTCTTGAGAAAAAAAGTATGTCCACCTTGAATCAAAGTATGTTTCTTTGATGAGATGAAAATACATTTCACTTAAAATATTATTCTTTAATGTCCAAAGAGGGGTAACAATTTTTTCAGGGTTAATGAAGATACCAAAAAAAAATATTAAAATTGACCTAATCAGTGTGTCCTCTTTAATGTCAGGAAAAGATTTTTAATTCATCGATTTAATCTGTAACATCTCATTTAATCTACTAATCATTCTACATTATCCTTGATACATAAAAATTCAACTATTTAAGAGAATCTGTTTCATCATTTTCAGTGTACCCTATAGGGCAAAAACTCTTACTTAAAATGAATAAAAAAGCCCTCGTTTTGTCAACTTTCCCAGATACGTGGAAGTGGGGGAGGGGGATTTGTAGACAACTTATCGAATCTCTAAATATTTAATTATGTATATCTCCTTAAGGTATATAATCATTTACTTTTTAACATCTTTACTTTCCACTGGGAATAGGAATTTCCACAGGGGATAAGGATTTTCATTTTGTTGATTGCTGCCTGGTTCAAACATTTAGGACAGACCTTGCCACACTATAAAAGAAAAGGAATAAAAGAAAGAGGAAGCCGCTCAGTCGTGTCCGGAACTTGGCTTAGCAACCCCATGGACTGCAGGCCCACCAGGCGCATTACATCCATGGGATTGTCCAGGCAAGAGCACTTGGGTGGGGTGCCATTGCCTCTTCTCCTAGCCCACTGAAAGGTGTTCCATAAATAAACTAGATGGACAAATAAACAGATACAGTGTAACCAGTAATAAAGGACGAGTGTGGCAGATGCTGCTGAGGAAGCAGAACATTGGCCTGGGCCATGTGAGCTCACCATAGTAGCTAGTCTTTTTTCCAGCACACATGACTGCATCTGTGTCCTCTTCTCTGCCTTGAAGGGCTTTTTCTCCAGCACCAAGGACACTTACTCCCATCGTCAAATACAGTTTCTATAATGTACAGGATTCATCACTCTAAGAGCCGGGCGGCCCCCAAGGCAGGACGGAGTTTTAGTAGGGAAATGGCTGGATTGTCTGCTTTCCCTCTGGGGGCCGAAAAATACCGAGTCCTCGGGGGATTTGTTTTTTCCACCCACCCCACTGTATTTTTTCAGACCTTTCCCCACACCCAGAGATGGATTGAACCTTAGTTGTCCTTATGAGCAACTCCCTTATTAATATAGTTCTTTATTAAATTTTCTGTGCCCTATTTCCCCCAGGTACTTCACCTGTGTCTGTCAGGACTACACTGTGTGTGTGAACCCAAACTGTGAGACACTTAAGTCATCAATTGATATTTCCTCTTGGCAGTAGTTAGTATTACAAGTTGAGTTAATGAGCAAGTGCATCAGGAATAAACTTGGCTTATATTTGTTTCTGTCTGAATTAGGGAAAAGAGAAAATTTGTAGAGTCATCAAAATTATGCATTAAAATAACTTGGTCAAATATTTAAAGTACAAATAGATTTATAAATATGTTTTACTATAAAGCAATGTGCATTATCTTTAGTCTTTATGTCCTGCGGCCTGTCAACCCTGCTACTTCTAAGTGACTGAAGTTTTAAATTGTTACAGAACTCAATCTTATAATAAAACATAGTTGTATATTTTTTTCATTTATAATAGTTATCTTTCCTGAAGCTTGAAATAATTAACATTTCAACACATAGTTAAAAACAAAATCTTTAATCTTGTATATTTCTTTGTCAATCATAGGGTTTTCAGACCTTTGTATATAAAACTCCATGTTCCAAATATCATTCCAGCAAACCAAACTTTGTTTCCAGTAAGTTTTCAACTCTGTTTGATTTTTGAAATACCTCGCCTTTTGAAAATATGAATTTTAAATCAAAGTAATATGGAATAATTTATGGATACAACCTTAAATGAGGAACAGCAAAACTGACATATGTTTTTGCAATATATAAACTTAGTGGTACTTTTTGACTATTTGGTCATGTTTATTTTGTATGATTTTGTAAAGGATGTAAAATGAGATGTCTTCTCTGTTATCCAAGACCCATTAACTAATTTATGTGATGAAAAGTGAAAGAAAAGAGGATTTTACATTTAGTGAGAAGATTCTATCTTAAACATCTCTCTGTGTATATGCTATTAATATATAAGAAAGGGTATTATTACAATGACTATGCCTTGTTGCTAAGTCAAATGACTATAAATGGGTTTGTTGGTGTTAATGTAAGTTTACATGTAATACAGTGTTTGAAAAAGACAAGCAATTTATTTCACTTTTCTGTGCTAGTTCTAAATTAATTGTCAGTGTTTTACAAGACAAGCTATTCTTATAATTCTCTCTCACATTCCAGTGACAGTCAACTTGTACATCTTTCAACTTGCAATGGAAGTGTAGACATTGAAGTCTAATCATGTTCACCAGAAAGACGACACATTTTTGAAGTACCACTCCACTATTCCCTAAGGAAATGGTTAGGGCTTAGTCACTTACTAGGTATAAAATGATTTCATATAAATTTAGAATTCTTGAGATTTGTATAAGTTTAAAAAGACAGTGATAATATTGTATCACCCCACTGAGTTTGCTTAGTAGTGATGTTTGACTCAGCTCTTTTGAACCAAAAATTCGTTAAGATTTCTCTAGATACTACGCAAATCTTGTGTAGGACATCTACTCGTTTATATATTATTGATGTTACATAAGCAATTAGGAACCTGGTTCAAATAAGTTCAGATAGGTATAATGTACTTTCAATGTAAGGCATTGTATACACTGCTGATGAACCAGACTTATTATTTAATTTCAGAATTAGTACAGCTATCACTTTCTCATTGTAATAATCATTGTTAAGTTTTTTTGCAAAAAGCTGAAATAGAATATTAAATTGCAATTATTTGACATCATATGCCTCCCTTGGTGATAAAATTAATGGCATTGACGCCCAATGGCCCAGATCAAAGACAGCTTTTAATTTTCAGGTTGAATTCTCTATGTGTACCATGAATAACATAACAAACAAATAGAAACAATCTCAAACCCTTGGCCTATATACTTCTCCTTAGAGAGCCTGAAATACATATCTTAGATAATTTCGCTATCAATTTCAAACGCATCAACATATTATGGTTCTAAGAACTATTTTACCAGACAAACAAATGCCAAAACAAAACGTTAAGTGTTTGAAATATTTACCAGACTGATGTCTTTCTTATTGTCATAAAGTTTAATAGATTTCATCAATTTAGTTATGATTATTATTTAATAATAATTTGTTCTCAGCCTTTGTTTCAGAGAACTCATCATCGGCTTCTTTTGAATTGTGGAGTAGTTGTCTGAATATATAAAAGTGTTATTGAATTTGCATTAGATTAAACGCCATAGCTTTAATTTTAACAGAAACGAGGGTAAAGCTAAAATGAGCGTCAGAACTTGATAATAGTTTCATCTTAGGCTGAGTTGAAATATTTTTGAAATAGTTGCTTGTTTTTGAATTAAGTAGGCTAGGCACAGGACATAAATATACCAGGGCATTTATCTAGTTTTATTAGGTGTATAGATTGGTATTATTTAACCACGGTTCTTTACTTCCTCGCTCTCTTGCAAAGTTTGCATATGGAAAAAAAATTATTTACTGCAGGGACTTTGGCCTTGGCAGGTTAATTTATTTTTGAACCAATAGAAGGTGGGGCAGAACCATAGTTCTGCCACTGTTTCCTTTCACCACCTCCAGGTTTTTCCATCTTCTACTTTGAGACACATCATATGTAAGATACACTCCTTCATACTGGTCCAAAGCAAGGAGACTGTGAAGCATTATTGCATCCTACATCAAAAATCTAGCAAAGATAAGCCCAGTAGAGGTCTGTAGAGTCACACACATTGTTAAACACAAAAGCCAAGATAGAAATGCAAGGCATCGTAAATGGCAGTGTTGTCAACTGAACGTTATGCCTGAGTATAAAAAAAACTAGCCAATGCAGACATTGATACTGTCAGATGTAAAATGCTGCCATAACAAAACATAAAGTATGTGGCATTGACACTTAGAGATATATGGTGGTTAGCCATTAGGGGCTGCTATTATAGCAGAGGAAAAAATTCAACTATGTATAATAGTGGACTAAATTTGATAACATTCTTCTCCTGAAAATAACCTTGGGAGAGTAGAAAATGTTTCATAATGGCTTTAGCTGCCCCCCCCCTCCCCCCGCCCCCCCCCCCCCCGCCCCGCCCCCCTCCTCAGTCTTGAAATGACGAAAGTGAAATCGCCGCTGTCGAATAACTCGGAATCCCCCGACCACACACCCTCAATGCACTGCCCCCCAATCCATCCATCCCAAGCATCTACTATTTTCCCCACTCACCCCTTTTTGCCCCCCCCTTTCTCCCTCCTTCATGAAAAGCCCCCCCCCCCCCCCCCCCCCCCCCCCCCCCCCCCCCCCCCCCCCCCCCCCCCCCCCCCCCCCCCCAAGTCCCAGGTTGAGAGGAGTGTCTTCCTTCCACAGGGAGGAGGCAGCTGGAACTGACTGACTCCTAATACTCACCCTGTAGCCAATCTCAAGAATCTAGCAGAGATAATCTCAAATCCTAGTGCACATATCTACATACTAAGGACGCCATGGAGGGCCCTGGTTTACCCGTGTCATTATTAGCTTTGTGAACTTAAAGGAAAAATGAACAATGTAAGACTTCAGTTTAATTCAGGGTCATGACTATAAGCCAAGGAGATAGCCTCTCACTAACTCTGAGACAATTGCTCTGAAAAGGCAGGGAGATTACCATTTATGTACAGTTTTTGGCTGAGGAATACCTGTATCCCAAGTGTATGTTCCTAGTAAAAGATTACTGCTAATCTCAAGTAAATGATTTTTAGGTGATTTTCTGCGTATGAGGAAGACGTAGTTATTCATTAAAATTCTTCCTCGAATCCACATCAGTCTATCTGTAGCACCTGTTTTTCCAAACCACAGAATGCCTATATCCCATTTTTCACCATGAATTCCTTTGAGGGTGTTTTCTGCCTGATCAGCAACCGCACAGGTTACAAACTCAATCCTTGTCAACTAGGAAGTAAAGTAACGCTCCTAGGTCTTTGCTTATCCCTTAGTCATCACTTTATTTTGACCATTTTCTCTTTTTAGAAAGTCTCTTGTTTTTTCTTACAGTATTTACTCTTATACAAAAGTAATTGCAAGCCTTTTATGCACAATACACTTTCAACAGAAGTATTTGCAAATAGGATAAAAAATTCTGCTTCATATGCATCCATTAAAATTCTTAATTGTTTTCTTGGTTTGATCTAAAATGTTCAAGTATAATCCTTAAGTAATCTTCAGTGTGCATTAGGTATCCGTGGGTGTTCTAACTGTATGTTTAAATTTTTAAATGATTTAATGGGATAAATTAAATACTCAGTCTTTCCAGTTACCTTCTCAAAAAAAAAATCAGAAACTTGATTCTTGGTTTAAAATGTCATTATATATATATAATAATAAGAAAAGGAACATAGTGTAGAGATCTTTATGCTTTTAAACCTTAATTAGAGGAATCCTAGATTTACATGTTACTGGGATTTATCTGTTAGTGATTTATCCACTTGCACTAGTTGGATAATTTATTGTTTATAAGTCTTATAACGGTAGCCATTAAATATAAAGGAAATACCACCAGGTGGCACGAGAGGACCCACACCTAACAATGAAGGAGAGGGTAAAAGACAAAGGTTTGCATCCCTATGTCGGAAAGATCCCCTGGAGTAGGAAATGGCAACCACTCCATTTATGTCATGCCTGGGAAAATTCCATGGACAGAGGAACCCTGCTGGGCTACAAGTGCCCTTGTGGGTCACAAAGAAGTTAAACACAACGGAGCACTCGACTTCACAACAACTTATTACATTAGAAAAAACAGCATTCTTGGGCACGTTGTTTCTTTGGCAAGTCATTTTTGTTAACCCGGGTGCAGTCAGTTATCATCTTGGTTAAACTGGAAATCTTTGAATGATCTCCACAAATCACTTTTGGCCACAAGGAATACAATGAAAATTGACTGTTACAAGAGAGGAGATCTACTACACAACTTTGTAAAGAATCCAGAGCACTGCTTCATGTACTACTGGGCCATAGCTGTACACACAAATCTAGGAGGGAAGAAAAAACTGAGGTTTATCTTCATCTGAAAACTTACCACCATGATAGAAATTTTATTACACAGATATGGCATGACCGCAACGTAATCAAATAATTAAAACTACACTTTACTGTCAAATATGTAATTTGTTATTAGAATATTTTGGAAAACAAAGATTTTTTTTCCTTTTCTTACAGTAATATTTTTTAAAGTTTATGAAATGATCTATATTTGTAATCCATTTAAACATTAGATATATAATTTATATAGTATAATATTTTATATAATTATTATAATAATTTTGCTTTATATTGCATGCATGTCTGAATCATGTCCAGCTCTCTTGCTGACACCCTATGGACTGTATGTAGCCTGGCAGACTCCTCGTCCATGGGATTTCCAGGCAAGAATATTCAAGTGATTGGCCATATCCTCCTCCAAGGATCTTCCCGACCCAGGAATCAAACCCACATCTCCTGCATTAGTCAGGCAGCTTCTTTACCTCGAAGCACCTGGGGAAGCCTCAGGTTGTCCTGATATCACTGCCCTGTAAGATATTATATATCTATTTAAAAAAATCTACTCTGTATTTTAGAGAGTCCCCCCCCCCGCCTTGATATATAGAATATTTTTAAGTACTGTTTCACCTAATAAATAATATGCCTCTGGGAAATCACTTAAGATTCTTGTAAGAAAGGAATTAGTTATTGGATTTTCTACTTTCGGTGGGGGGGGGGGGGGGGGGGGGAGGGGGGGGGGGGGGGGGGGGGGTTTTTTTCAGGTTAGCAATTTCTTGGCTACAGTTAGCTATCTATCACTCTCATCCCTAGCCTATACTATAATATTTATCATTAAAGGCACACATTAATAATTTATCTAGAGATCTAATATTATAGATTAGCAGGCAGTGTAACAGAGTTTAATGAAACAAACAAAATGTTTCACAAATCACGTCATCCTATAAATGATTTCCTTGAATATTTTTCCTGATTTTCAGATTTTAAGATTAGTATAATAGTTTACGAGGTTTTAAAAATCTACTACAATTCAGCTCATATGCCCTCAGAATCTTCCAAACAAAGTACTGTATACTAATTCAACTGTTTTTATGATTGCTTAAAGGTAAAATGTTTTAAAATGCATGTTGTAAGTAGCTTTTGCAGTAATTTTAATCTATAATTTTAGGCTACAGATTATAGGTAATTAAGAAGATAAAAATATATAGTTGAAATAATAGGTGTCAACTGTTTCTTATAAAAATGATTCTTAAATAATTCTGTATTCATTTGAGTAGTAAAATGATTTTTATGAAGGTGGTTCTGTTCCTTTGTCATCTTTATATTGGATCGATTCAGTAACTCTTTCACTCAAAACATTTTAAATCTATTAAAAAAATTGATTTAAATCTCAGGCCTTTATTATTCACAGTGCAAAGTGAAAGGAATTCACTTTTGTTTATATGCCTTGTTTATAAGTGTTGGCAGTTTTATCTAATCGTTAGTTATTATAGTAGTAAATTAAAACACAGAGTATGTAATATATAATAAGTCTTATAGTAAATATTTGGTGTGCATTTTTTTTTTTTTTCCCACTTCACACTACACGGGAGAATCCTCCTCATTTAATTCCCATGTTCAGGAATCCACTCTTGAGGCATTGGTGTTTCCAAAAGACCTATTTATTTAGTCAAAAAAATTTTATCTTCATACTATAACAAGAGTGGCCTCATGAAGAGTAAACAAAGATCCACCTGCAATGTAAGAAAGACCTCCTGCTTCAGTTCGAGGGTTGGGGAAGTTCCCCCTGGAGAAGGGAATTCAGTAAAAACCCACTCTCCAACTTGCCTGTATACTGTTGGACGTTAGGTGGCCGACAGATAGTAAAGAATCCAAATCCCCTTCAATGTGGGAGAGACCTGAGGTTCCCATCCCTTCCTCTGAGTTGGGAAAATCTCCTCTGCCTAGATGGAGGGGGCATGAAGAAGAAACAAAAAAATACAAAAACCAAAAGCCCACACCCAGTATTATTCTTTCTTGCCTGAAGAATCCCGATCCCCCGTGGACATGAGGAGGCCATCGTGGGCTACAGAGTCCATGTGGGGTCTAACAAAAACAGTCAGACAGGACTGAGGGTGACAATTCACACCGGGACAATTAAGAGCAGAAAAAATATTTGATGAATGCTATGTTTGTATAAAGGAGACCAACAAATATATGTACACATATGTGTGTAAAGTGTGAAGTCGCTCAGTCGTGTCTGACTCTTTCAAGAGACCCCATAGCACTGTAGCCTACCAGGCTCTCTCTGTCCATGGATTTTCCAGGCAAGAGTACGGAGTGGGCTGCCATTTTCCTTTTCCAGGGGGATCTTCCAAACCAGGGATTAGAACCTGGGTCTCCCACATTGGAAGCAAACCGTTTTAACCGTCTGAGCCACCAGAGGAAGTCCCACATATAGGTTACAAATAACATATTCTCAACAATAATTGGTAATGCAGGCAGCTGTAATCTTAGTAGAAATGAACATGGATGTTTGGTTTATGTAATCAGCATATTAATGCAAAAGGGGAAAATTACCCCACCTTGCAATTTTATTTTAAAAATGTTAGTTGACTTGTGCTGGGTCCCTTTCTTGTTGTACACATGTGGAATTTGAATCTTTGGTTTGGCATACAACTTTTAGAGTTAGTTGGGCATGTGGAATCTATTCCCCTGACGAATAAGGTAGTCTGGTGGATATGGCTATTTAATAACTAATAAGGAATGCTCTATTAGAGTACAAATGATAAAGAAACAGCAATAAATAATTGTGTAGTTTTTGGTTCAGGTATTGAAACGACTTTTCCTTGTCAAAG
>JAJLRB010003246.1:0-10059 GCA_020976825.1 Odocoileus hemionus
ACTCTGTGACATCAGACCCCTATCAATGTCATGACATCACATCCAGTATATTTATGACATTTTTCTCTATCCAATATATATGAATATCACATTACACAATGCTCCCTCATGACAACACAACGGCTGGTTTTTTTCCTGACATCAAACACCCACTATATTTGACATCACACCCACTGTATCAGTGTCATCACACTGGCTTGTATCGAATGACCTCTGTATCGATGATCACAACAAGTCAATGGAAGTCCCCATCACACTTGGACATACGTATGAAAACATCAAATACAACCCATTCATACAAGAAATCACATTCACAAATTGAATCACATCAAGGTCAGTATTTATGACCATCACAACCACTGCATTCATGACATCAGATCTCCTATATATGACATTACATCCCGGTGAATGACATCTCATCCCTACACCTATGATATCACACCCACTCTATGTGTGTCATCACACCCCAATCTAGCTACTTTATCAAAAACCAGTGTATGTATGGAAAATCCATCACAGACCACTTATAATATTTGTGTGACATCATATGCACTGCATGTAAACATCACAGCCCACTTTTTGATCCGACAAAATCACACACTTTATTTATAACTATCACGTCCCCTCTATCTGACATAAACATCCACTCTATCTGACCTCACCTCCACTGTATACGTTGTCATCACACTCACCCTATCGATGATATCACCAGCCAAATTATGTAATGTATGATATCACATCCAGTATATACGTGTGATATCATAATCCACTATATTTATGCCATGATACACACTATGTATGAACATTCCACAGCACTGGATGTAGGTTGAATTGACACCACACTAGGCATATGTTGTGACATCATTTTTGCACTACAGAAGACCCGGGTCACATATACTCTAATACAGCAAACCACAGTATTTTTTGACATCACACCCACTTCAGCACAGGACAACACACTCACTGTCAACTGTAATCTTAGTGTCAGTGAAACAATTATCTTCACTGATAATCACACCCACTTTTTTTTCAGTATAAGCCATCAAAACCGAACCATAATTGGCAATGACAACTTATATCCACAATATAAAAACATCCACATCCCAACCTTAGGTGAGTTTTCTTCAGACTAAAATACTGTAACTTAATGACCACAATCAACAACCCACTATATATGAAACTACATCAGTATATAGGGCAACATATACACTACACATCAGATCATCACAACCACTACTCGTGCTGTCATCACAACAGGCTTGCTATGACAACATCACACTCCCAAAAAGCTGGTTTTTCTATTCACAGTCCAACCACTTTGCCATTGATAACTGATGGGCAACTATGCCACTATACAAACACACCAACAATCCTTCACCTTAATGACATTAAAAAAACACCCCGCGAATTTTTTATATCATCACGAGAAACGGTTATTCAAATGATCAATCACACATCAAACCCTAATCATGAAACATCAAAACGCCACAACGTCAATGTCCTATGAACATCACATACACCTCTACTACTTGTGTACATCACACAGCGCGCCACCTGTATCTATAACAAACACACCTTAACTATCCTTTATTACTACATCATACTCAGTGTATAGTGACATTTTTACATGGTGTAAAATGACAATGAACAACATACAACCAACTCCTCCCTAATCCGACATCACACCCTACTGTATCTTTGTGAATCACACACCAACATTGATTCGAATTATGATTGGGGAAAACCCTAATGATATGATAAATGAAAATCGACGCCCACAGACAATCTGTAGGAAACACAAATAGGCACTGTATATGTGACATAGACATGCACTCTTGACAGACATCATAATCGTTGTTTGTAAAGGACAATCCAAGGCAATTCCACTATGTTTATTTTATGGACATCATATCCACTAATAATGAAATGATCCTCACCCACAACCTGTGTAAATGACACACAAGCTCTCTTAATATCCTGACTTGAAACACCCCATTCCTCCCCTCACTGCCATCACTACCACTGTAAATATAGTCAAATCACACCCACTCTGTCCGAAGACATCACATCAACTATGGGTTTTAAAAAAGTTTCACAGGGGCCCATATGAATGCCCATCCTATCAACCAAAACATGACCATCAATCTCCCCGCAATTTTTTTTTTATGAAACCAACAAACCTTTAGTTTATTTATGTAAACATCCACCAATGTACTCTACTCATGACCAAATCCCAACATGCATACAAAATTGGAAAAATTGTTACCCCGTCCAAAAACTGTGGTGTGACCAGCAACATTCCAACTAAAATTGTTTTTGGATTTTCCCTCACAATGAACTTGTTTTTTCAATTTGAACATCACACACACCTATGTTTTTTTAAAATGAACATATCTACATTCCATATGGCAAATCACACAGAGTTTTTGGGTTTTTTTATTACCAAGCACAACCAATTTTGCGTTGCCCTTCACAGCCATGTGGGGTCCCCCCCTGATAATGCACACCCACCCTATATCCTATGACTGGGGTCCAATCACACCCAATTTTTAATCAAAATTTTTGTCAAACCCCAGTTGTTTGTTATGACATCACCCTCCCACGATTTTGTTTCCCCTGAAAATCCCTTATGTAACAAGACAATAATGAACATCCAAACAACTTTCTTTATGTCATCACCAGGCCACTTTAAATTCATGACCTTTCAAAGCCACCATATATGAAACCATCCATATCCCCCACTTTAATCTTGACCTCAACGTGCAACCTGTAAATCTGTGGTCATCAACCCGCTCCATTTTATTTTCGAATTCCCCACAGTCAGTAATATGGTTATGAACCCATTCCAACCTTCCCACTATATCTGTGGACCAAATCATAACCGAACTAATCTATTATGACAATCATTAAATCAATACCCAGTTATAATAAGAACACCAAACAACACCTGTGGTGTTTTTGGAATGATTACCACCCACGCACGGTAAATGTATGACCCAATAATTTTGGCACTACCATGACCATCACAGCCTCCTAATTTGTTAAGAGCAACCACCATTAATTTTTTTTTTTATGTCACAACCACTTTCAGGCCCCCTGACATCACACAACCCCCACTCTATCAAAAGACCGATCGGGCATTCCACTGTATCTGTCCATCACAACCAGGTCAGGGATTATCACAGCCCCAAATTTGGGGGGGGGGAGGAAGAGAGGAGTGAGTTGGAGGCGGGGAGGAGGGTCAAACCCCACCTATAAATGGGTTGATTATCCATAACGCACCTATATTATTATCAAATCACAGTCACTGCTTTAATTCCAACACAAACTGAACGTATGACAGCAACAAACATCCTTAAATTGCCCCCAAACCCAACGTGCACTATGCCAGGGAAACATAATACACAACTCAATGTGACAATCAAAAACCCACTAAATAGTGTGTGGTCCCTTTTACACTCACTCTATTTTGACAACCATCACACCACTCTCTTTATGAAAAAAACATCTACACCGGCAAATAATGTATAACATCTTTTTGTGCACTATAGAAAGACATCCCACAAGAACCCCTCCCTTATATGAACCAAATTCCACCCCACCAAAAAACATTTTTTTTTAAGAACCATCAAACCCTGCCATATTTTTGACATCATAATCCATGGTAAACCCTCCTGTTCATCACATCCCCAGTTTGTAAAATTGATGATACATGACCCACTTGTTAATTTATTAAATGAGGATTCTCCCCATCCACTGTATAGGAAAACCGACATCAATCCATTTAAGAAAACATCATATTGCACTCCTAATTTTTGTTAACCTCCGCGGAACCTGGTATCTGTTGTTGGGTCGCACACACACTCCCTGTCCATCATATTTCACATACCTTGTTAATAGTATTCACACACCAAACTATATTGGTTTTTAACATCATAATTACACCTATAATAAGGGGCCATCCACAAATCCACATATTTGAGGTCCACACCCAAAAATTTAATTTAAAGAAACAGGCAAATTGCAACTGTAAACTCAATGAAAAATTTCTTCTCCCACTATTCTTTTATCAATTGCTCCACTGTATCTGTCCCCCCCCATCCCCAACCACTCTATTGGATGCTCCCAAAAACAACTGTTAATATATGAAACATCCACACCCAAAGTTTTATGTAATGATAACATATGAAACTATACATAAACGTCCCACAATCCACTGTTTTTAATGATTTTTCACAACCCAATTGTAGTTCCCATCACGTTACATCCACCCTGAAATTTTCCATGATATCAAACACACTAAAAAGTATACATGACCACCAGCAGAAAAACATGATTGTTTTTAATATCACTTTGCTCAATTCTTCCAACCCACCTAAAAAAAATTGTCCCCACTGCAAATCCTTTGAATCCCTGTTTGTTCCCATCCAAACCAGTTTGGGTAAACCAAATTACAAGCAAATATCCCACACTCAGGATCACATCCACCACACACTTAATTAATATAATAACGATCCAATTTCATTAAAATGCAGACATGGCCAATGGAACGCCTTTATGAACCATTCAGACCCCCCTATATTTAATGACATCACATCCAGTATATTTTATGACATCCTTTATCCCAAAAATATATGAATTCAACCATACACTGCTTCTCAAATGGGCAACACAAAAACGGGCCCTTTATGTTCCCTGACATCCCCACAACCCCACTATATTTCCACATCACAGCCACTTGTATTCAATGTCAAATCAAACACCGCTGCTTTAAAAAATCGATGAACATACCGCAAGAACGTATGGAAGACACACACGTGGCATACGTAATGACATCCATAAACCACATTTCTACAAGAAATAATCACACTTTTCAACCAATAGAATTCACAGCTAGGCACAATATTTAGACACTTCACACTTGTGCCATTCCAGACATCAAATCCTTCCTATATATTGATAATACATTCCAACGGTGGGAATGAACCAATTTCTCATCCCCTAAACCAACCTATGATATTTCACAACCCATCCCTATTGTGTTTTCCCATCACTACCCCAATATATCTACTTTTTAATTCAAAACCAGTTGTTTAAATATGTTTAGTAATGGCCAAAATCACAGCCACTATATATGTTGACCATCAATAAGCACTGCAAATGTTAAAACACATCACAGCCCACTTTTTTTATGACGTCAACAACACAACTTTTTTAAATTTTATTAAAACATCCAACGTCTACCTCTAATCCTGACAATCACATCCACCTATATCTGGACCACAACCTGTCAAACCTGTAACGTGTCCATCACCACTCACCCTACCGAAAAGATTTTTCACAGCCTATAATATGTTTAATGATATCACATCCCAGTATCTTGGAGAACATCCATATCCACCCATAATTTTTTATCCCCTGATACACATCTTATTTAAAATGTACATCACAACACTGGTGGGTGTTTTTTTTTTGATGACCCAACCCACACTAGGCCGAATAATGTTTGTGTACAGTCATTTTGGGCAAAACCTACAGAAGACGTTCCCACATAACCTATTACAGCAAACCAACAGTAATTTTTTGACATCCATATATCCCCCTTACAGGCCATGACATCACAACTCCACTGTTATCCTTTGTCCCATGAACCAATTTCCCTTCCGCTGATATCATCCACCAACCCCACCATTTTTTCTATGCGGCCCAATTCAAAACCAACCATAGTGGGTGGACATCATATTTCCAACAATATATAACCTACACATCCCTCCACCTTGGAGTCTTCAGACTACTTGGTAATTTATGACATCACAACCCTCCTAATATAATGTAACGTACAATTTCAGTATAATAGGGTTTTTAACATATACAAGTAAACACATGGTGACATCACAACCAATACTCTTCTGTCCCCCCATCACAAAAACGGCTGTTAATTAACAACATCACTTCTCCACTCCAAAAAACTCTTTCTCACCTACCTTTCGACTTGCATCTCTGCGTGACCACTCTCAACATTTCTCACTTTCCTCCTTACTTTCTTCGTTCCCACTTAACTCCTACTCACTCTCCCGTACCATAGTATCGTGGTTATTTTTTTTTTTTTTTTTAATACATCTCCACTTTGGCCATTGTGTAAATGGCAACTTTACCCACCTATACACAACACCACATATCCTCACCTTATGGAACATTAAAAACCCCACCCGATTTATTATCGATCAACGAGATGCTTATTTTCATGACATCACATTCATCCCTAAATCCAGGAAAATCAAACGCACTGTTATGTGACATCACATACACTCTACTTTGGGGACATCACAGCCACTGTACCATAAAAACAACACACCTTTCTATGTTTTATGAAAAATAAAAAACATCCCATACGCAGTGTATTATGAACATTTTTTTTACCAATGATGTTAGAATGAACAACACCATCCACTCCATCTCTGAACCATCACACCAACTGTAAAATCTGGTTTGTAAATCACCACCAACTAGGATTTGAGTTGTTTTTGAAACTCACTATGTAATGTATGAAATTTCAATGCCCGCACGAGCCAACATTAGGACACCCAATAGGCCAACGTATAATGAGACAATACAATGCACTCTTTTTGAAATGACATCATATCGGTTTTTTTTGGTTGTGTTAGTTCCCATGCACCCACTATGAAATTATGACATTCAATCTCCCACTTATATATGAAATTCTTCACACACACTGGTGTAGTTGACAAAACAACAAGTTTTTCCTCTATCTGACGGGTTTGAAAACCCACCTCGCTCCTGCCATCCACACCCACCTATAATATATGTCCATTTTCAGAACCCAATTCTGTCGAAGACAAATCACATCAAACAATGGTAAGTTTTTCATCATATGTGGCATAAATGAATTCCCATCCTAAGTTTGCACCTACACCAATGACAGCAATATCCACACGTTTTAATAACCTACATCCATATAAAAAATTTTTGACACACAATGCCCACTTCTAATTTTCATGACCATCGAACATTACAACCCTTAAATACGATATACATGTTCCATCTAACCTTCTGAATGAATTTTATAAACATAACTATATATATGAAACAATCACAGAAATGAACCCTCCTATCCTAAATGACATTCACCAATCCCCAAATGCTTATGCCATTTCCACTTTTTATAAATGGGCAAACCTGGCAGATCCCTTAACAACAATCACAACCATTTGGTGTAACTTTCAACAGCCACTATGTCCCTGACATCAACACGCAACTAGTTATCTGTGTCCATCAACAACGCAATGTAACCCAAATTGTCATCTGACCCCAGTGTGATGTATGATTATCACAGGCCACTAATATTGTAAATGAAAAAACCAAATTCCCAATCCGTACTAACATATGACATCAACATCCGACGGGGGGATCCTTTAGTGACCTCACCCTACTTTGTGTTATGACAATCAAAATTTCCACTGATTCACCTGACTTCACATTACAACCTTACTAATCTGACCTCCAACGTCCACTGTATCTGTGTTTATGCACACCACCAACTTTGTCTACCATTTGATAATCACGAGCCTACTCATATATTAGGTCCCATTTACACAGCCAGGTTTTATACCTGGTGACTTCCTATCCATTTTTCTCCTTAATGACAAGCATAACCCCATAAAGTTAATGAACTTCAACAAACACTTGTTTTTTTTGGGTTTGTTGACTACCAAACTCCGGCATACATAATGACATCATTTTTGCAACTTTTCAAGATTTACATTCAATAATCCACTCCTATCACAGCAAAACCACAGAAAATTTTAAATGTTTTTTTTTTTGCCACCTCCACTTCAGATACATCACCCCACTGACCAAACATTCCCCCCATTTTCTTTGCCATCACAACCTCCACAGATATCACCCCCAATTTTTGCATGACATCACACTGGGCATATGTGGGGCAATTTTTTCCCCCCTACAAACATCCATCCTCGTTTATACACAAACCCACATTTTCCAGGTCATCCACCCATCTATTGACATTGTACCCACGTATCGGGTCTTCACATCCACTGTATTGAGGTATCAACCAACTGTGTTTTAAATTTCCATGCGCTATGTAAAACGACTCATAACCGTTGTTACGACATAACATTCACTATATTTTAACATCACAGGCACTGTATCTTGTCATACCCCACTTTTTCGATGATATCACCCTTTTTGTATGTAGCCCTCACACCCCCCACATGTTTCCTATATACACTCTAAAAGGGCACGCTTTCACATTTTATGACACACAGACTATTTAACATCACATGCATGCACTCATGACATAAATCCCATATAGACTTAATCTACCCTAATGTGACCTCTGACCAACTCTTTGTATGACATCACCCCCCTTTAATATGACATCTTATGCACTATATATACATCACATCCACTCTTTTTGAACTCACACCTTTGTAGTCATCTCATTACATCCACTGCATTCTGACATCCACCACTATATATGACTACACACACAAGAAAAACACAAACGTTATATCTGCCTCTTTTCACAATAACTGACACTACCTCCACATTGTGTCATCAAAACCCCTGTATCAATTATACCACACACACTCCTGTATGACATCACACACATCAGTAGGAATCATATTTATTGCTGACACACAGAACTCTTTTTACCGACACCAAATGTATGACATCACACTCATATATTTATTAAACATATCCCAAAAATTGATACCCCCACACTGCTTGATGACTGACACCTACTTACCCCCGATCCCCACTCTTTTATTTTGGGATACAGCTACTGTATCTGTGACGTCAAATTCTGTGTCGTGACATCACAACAAGTAGGAAATCATCAACTTGGAAAATATATGAGATAAACCACTCTAAATATATCCTTCGCACTTAGACATTAATTCCAGCTTTTCGACACACAGCCACTGCATTCATTACATCAACTGAAATGTGACATCATATCCAGGTTTATGACATCATCCCCTAACCTCTGACACACAGCCACTTTTCGTAAATTACACCCCCTGGGTTTGTGAATCCAATCCAATATATTTGACATCATACACACTGTGTTGAGACACACAAATAGTATTCTGATATCACACCCTCCGTATTTTATTTTTGCGGTCACACCCCCGTATAGTGAATAACACAAACTGTATGATTATTTCACACATACGATAGGCCATGGCATTTATGCACATATACGACATACACCCAGGCTTTTTGACATCACAAACTCTGTTCATGACATCAAAGCTACTCGTCTCACTCACAGCCTTGTATTGACAGAACATCCAGAGTAGTGTTCATCCACCCAGATTTTTGATATTTTAAACCCCTTGTTTGTTGATATCACGCCCCAATATGTTAATTCATATGAACTCTATGGCATCCATTCACTCTGAAGACGTCAAAAACTCTATGCACACACACTCTTATTATGTATCACAACAGTCATCTCACATCGATCCTTGTAATCGTCATTCTTACATGCATTGATTTTTCACATCTGCAATATGTTGAAAACAAACCCCCTATATGTATTTAAAATATGAATTTTATGGACTCACACCACTCTTTATACATCACAATTTGTATTCATTGATCCATCCCTTATTCCCTAACATTAAACCCACGTTTTTGAATCGTTACCTATCTTGGCACACAGACATTTTAACGTGACTGGACACCCCCCTTGTTTTTTCTTATACTCAGTAGTAGACATCCACATGGGGCTATGAAAGACAAGACAATCACTGTATCGCATCACACCCACTATATCGGGTAGTCACATTTTGAATGATATATTACACCCTATTACTTGAAACACCCCACTGCTGTTTCAAACTATAGGCACTTTTAAAAACATTAAATCCCTCTTTATTCACATCCATTGTTTATCTGTCTTTCACCACCTTTTTTTATACCTCAATCCACGGTAATGAAACTCATTTACTATGTGTGTAGGAAGCACGTTTTATCTGTCTTGAAACCCTTATAACTGCCATCACTCCA